>PVJD01010226.1:0-55421 GCA_004026545.1 Mormoops blainvillei
CCCTCTAAGGGGGCATTTGTGTCTCTAGCAGACTCTTGTCTCTCCCTGGAGGACTGAACCCTCACTGATTTTCACAGCCAGATGTTATGTGGGAGCTTCTTCCCAGCTCTGGTGAAGTAGGCTAGGAAGCCTGGCATGAGGTGAGACCCCATGATTCTCAGGGGGAACCTTTGCAACTGAGATATCCCTCCAGAATCTTAGCCACCAGCCTTGGAAGCAAGGGCAGCCCTTTTCACATGTCTACCCTTCCTACCAGTCTTGATGTGGCTTCCTCTGCAAATTCTTGGTTATAAGACTTCTCTTCAGTTAGTCTTCAGTTGGTTGCTTAGATAGATTGCTCTATATTTTAATTGTAATTCCAGTTTGGTCCTGAAAGGAAGTGAGTGTACCTTCCACCTACTCTTCCACTATCTTGAATCTCACCTCAACATGAGTTTTAAAGAATAATAACAAATATCTAAGACCAGCTATAGCTTACAAAAATTTTAAGAATAAAATTTTGAGAGACAATTTTGGCAGCCTTTATAAGAATAATTACTTTATTCTAGGTTTTATATAAAATATGCTAAATAATGCATGTTTATTGTTTCTATTGTTTTCAGGTACAATACTGACATATTACAGTATGTATACCTTAATTTCCTTATGATTCTTAAATTACTCTTGCTTACACGTAATTAAGCAAATATCATCTTAATATTGGCTTATCATTTTATTGGCTAAAACCAACTGAAGGGAAAACCAAAACACATCTTCTTGCATGTGTTCAGTTTTTTATCCTGGGATACGTAGTAGTCACGAGGTCAATTGAGAAATGAAATCGAGCTTCGCACGAATTGCATTTAACATTTAGGAAATTCTCCTCCAATGAAAATTCACTGGTTATTGTCACTGATGCCTTGCTTTTCACTTGCCCCTACATTGTTTCCATGGTTGAGAAAAACTCATCTTTCTTACGCAGTTTCGGGAGGTCCACAGAGCCCATAGCAACACAAACGACGTACTAGCCTCTTTGTTGATCTCTTAAAGCCCAGGGCACACTGAGGGGGGTCATCCAAACTAGTCTCTGCCCTTCACTTAACAAGCATAATAATAAATTAATATTTAAAGTAGCAGCAAATATATTACGTGGAGACAAATAGGTTTCATATAGAACAAGCGCACATAGGTTAATTAGCGAGAAAAGCTTCTGTGGTCAGGCAAGCCTCCCCGATGCTGTTCAGGCAGGTCTTGCTGAGGGCCAGTCGAGCTCCACAGCACAGTTATCAAGCACCAGCGTGCTCCCTTGTTGGTTAGCAGGGTGCCGCCACCGGTTTTCCTGAACTTACAAACCATCATCGGTGATCCTCATCAATTAAGTGACAAGCACCTCCTCATCGGAGACTTGGGAAAACAAAGGACACGTGATTGTTTTTAAGGAGCCAGATGGATATTTTTGAATGTCAACTTGGAAGGCCAGTTCTTCAATAACGGAGCATTAGACAGAAACATTTTTGGTATTGTAGGAGAGAGGAAATATCATGATATTGAAAAACAATTTAAATGGGTATATTGGATAATCGAAGCGGTGGATGTTTGAACAGTTTTTGGTTCTAAGTTCTTGGAGTATTTAGCAGACTTAATGAAATATGGATACCTAACTCATTTTCTTATAGTGCTGTGAAGTCACTTTTTTCATACTATTCTAACTACCCACCCACACTTGAGAACGGGCTGTGAAGAGCATGGTGGAAGCTCCCGCACAGCAGGAGACTGTGCGTTGAACCAATATGGAGCCGTTTCTCCAGGGCTTGAGTTACTAATTAGTTCTACAGAAAAGAAATTAGCTTATTACTGAAAATGATATATCAGCATAAAAAAGTAATTTTAGACCTAGATATCGCCTTCTATCATAAACTAATTGATCTAGAAGTTTTAAGGATGTAACATTTAAAATGCTCTGTAAGCACAGCAATAGTTCCAGGAGCTATAAACCTTACAAAGGCACCATTCAGTTAGTTCAATTAATTGTCTGGTTGGAAGAATCTCCAAAACTTGCAGAAGCTCTTGTTTTTATAGTTAAAAATCTTCTGGGCATTCGGTTGCCTACATTAAACAATGTTGTCTAATTGGTTTGCATAATTGCTAGAGCTAAAAGGCTATTCCACAGCATTAAAAATATAATTATAAATGTATGAGTTTTCCTCAGTCAGAAGGTACTGATTTTTTTCCCAATGCCAAAACAGCAGCATTTACAAATGCTTTCATGGACCATGAGGAAGCTACTGCTCAGTATGTTCTAATGCAGGATTAGCTCAGCAGCTCCCTTGAAAGAACAAAACTAACCCAGGGCCAAACAGGCAGACCAGCCTAATTAAACACTCCAGAGTAAGAAATGCACTCAGAAAGCGATGATGGACTCCACCCCTGCTTTGTACTTCACCAGGTTTCCCTATATCTTTGTCTCTTTCCTCTGGATTTATTATTTTTAATGAATTATTTAAACATGGCCATTTCACATCTATAATTAGTTTTCAAAGAAGAGGCAACAGGAGAAAATAATCAGAAGTTAAACAGCTTGAGAACGGCTCCAGTTTTGGCAGAACGTTCAAGGTCTGTCCCTGTCTCAGAGCCTGCCCTTGGCAGTGGCTTCCCGAATCCCCTTTTGTTTTAAGTCCTTAGATTCAGTCTGCATAGCAGCCCAAACCCTTATTTCCAACAGGGAATGCTTGCAAATATCAGAGAGTTACTTTTCTAGGTTTCCTGCCTGTGTTTCTTTTATGTACACGAATGGGAATTGATGGTCATAATTTCAATAATAGGGGGAAAAAAGCCTACAGAGAATGGGACATTTTTCATTATCATTAAGGAGCAACATTTACTCAAAAATGGAAATATTAGTGACATTAACCACTTGCAAAAATGAAAGTTCTTAACGGTTGTTTTATCCTAATTATCCTTTCCCCACCGCACACGGCACTCAGCTCTGTCTTAGCTGCGAATGGCCTCCAAAAATCACAGAATCGTTCAGCTGGAATAGACAGCAAAAGATCATCAAATGCATTCTTCTGCCCTCAGGTATGGCTACACTCTGTCGGAACTCATCTTACTGTAATGTAATACAAAGTAAAGTGTTCCATCTGCCAGACTGAAAACTTTTCCAGGGTAGGAGCTGAGGCATGGCCATTTGTTATCCTCAGAGCCAGGCATATAACACATCCCCCAAAATATCTGCACAGGAGAGGATTAAAACCCTTAATGTGCAATATATGCCTTTCTTAAAAAATCTTTGGGGGAAAAGGACTTTAAAATTCACTCACCAATTCTTTCTGCCCATTTAGATGTTTCACAATACTGCCTCTGGGAATATTCTATATAGCTATAGACTATTCTATATTCTATATAGCTAAACAGCAATTTCCACTTCATTGTTATCAGCCCAATGGAAGAATTATCTTGAAAATCAAATTTTCTAAAACACATGTGGACTCGATAGTGCCACTTATATTTAGTATCAGGAAAAAGTCATTAATCTTTTATATGGGTTAAAAGTAAACTGCTAAAATGTATGACGAGGAAGAGTTGTGTCTGATTTAACATTAGAGCTATCTAAGATTACAAAGTTGCATTTATTGATGACCGACAATTTGCCAGGTCCTCAATAAGAGGTGATTACTAAAACTCTGACAACAATATTAATACAAAGTAAGTTTTGTCATCCCCAATGACAAAGTGGATGCTGAAACTCAGAGAGGCCAGATGGCATTGCCAAGGTCACACAGCAAGGGAGGAGAGGGATCAAAGGGGCCAGGGTGCTGAGGCTACCTTCGATGCCTGTTGCCTGACCCTAGGTCTGGACCACTGACCCAGTTTCTTTTCTGTGATTGAGTAAGCTGTGAATTGGAATTAGACTTTTCTTCCTCAATTTTGAGGCCCAAATTCACGGTGGTTAATGACCATGGTCACAGTCAATAGAATGGGAAGGCTGACATCAGTCCCAAATCAGCACCACCTCAGCCATAATACAGTAGAGTCCCCATAATATGCTAGAGTAGGACCACATAAGCATGGAAGGAGATGAGCAAGATGCTGGGACATTTTGGGTTCTTCATGAGGAGGACTTTTTCTTTAGTGCCTTGAGGATGACTTGTGACCCATCGAAAGGGAGAGAGTCCTACCCACACCGTGTGCCAGCATAGAGTCTTTGTATGAGGCACTGTCATTCCTTTCCAACTTTGTCCTGATACTCACAAATTTTAAATCAATCATTAGTCCTTACACAGAGATTGTAATAGGAGAGAAAAAAAATACAATAGGCTTAATTTAAAATCCCCCTTTTTGCTAGTAAAGCAGAATGGGAATGATGTTTCTAAAACTGAATATTAACACCAGCGGTTTATTTGACAATTTCATCTAGAATGGAAATCTAGTCGTAACTTAAGCTTTACTGTTACTTTATGCTTTGACAATATAAGACAGAAATCTAATGTGTTAGCTGAAGCTAACTGAGAGCAATTGCTAGAAAACCTGAATTTTTACATGAAATTTCAGGAAGACCAGAGGTTTCTGGTCAGTGTGTGTGGACTAGAGGGAGAGGAACAGCACATGGACTGTGACGGCCACAAGAAGCCAGAGCTGCGGGTGTGTCAATGTGTTCCTTCTTGGCAACTTTTTCATCTATGTTGTCTCTGAGCTGGCCAGTTGGAGAATGAAGTGCTCTGTCCACACTTTGGGGTCCACTGATTGTACATGCTTCAATTAGCTGGCCTCTGTCAGATCCGTCTCTCCTAGGTCAACACCTTTATGCACAAAAGATGAACAAGAAATGAGGGTAAAATATGATAAAGGCAAGACCAATTACACCAGCCTTGGCTCAAAACCCTTTAGTGGCTCCAGACTTCTCTCAGAGGAGAGGCCATATTCCTTATACGGTCCACCTCCCTCCGTGCCCACATTCCCTCTGTAAACCCAACCTTCCTCCTCTCCCTGCCTCCCATTCTCTTCCAAACACATTGACCTGTTGTGCCTGAAACACACCAGATATGCCCCTACCTTAGGGTTTTCCACTGGCTCTTCCCTCTGCCGGGAATGCCTGTCCCCACCATATCTGAAGGACTCGCTCCCTCCTCTCCTTCTAGTCTTTGCTCAAATTTCTCCCTGAGCCAACCTATGTAAATTTCAACCCTGACCAACACCCACCCAGCCCTTCCAGGGCCTCTTAAACTGCTCTAACTTCCTTTCCATAGCAGTAGCGCCTTCTAAAATGCTATACATTTTTCTTACTTATTTTGTTTATTATTTTGTCTGTTTCCTCTCTCATCCCTCTCACACATTAAATTTAAGCTTCTTGTGGGCAGAAATTTTGGTCTATGGGGTTTACTGGAGAGTCCTAGCACTTAGAAGAGTGCTTCATGCCTAGAAGGTCCTCAGTAAATATTTGTTGACTAAATAAATGAATAAATGCTCTGGTTAAAAGCCCTTTGTTCATTTACTGAATGTTAGTAAGAAGACAGTATGCTAAACACCCTGGAAATGTAAGTTGATCAAGACCTGCAGGGAACACTCATAAGTATTGATTTCGACCTGCACAAAACATCATTCTAAAGGTGAAGAAGTGGCAATTCTTCAAGGGAGGTGCACTACATTGAGATTTTTAAAAGCTTTTATTCAAGAGCAGATTCTTCAAAATGAAGTGTATAGGAATCAAAAAGAGTTAAAATGATGTCTAATTAGGAAGAATTAGTGGAGACCTCACGGAGAGGAAGGTTGGATTTCTCCGTGCTGTACCGGAGTGGGTATGAGAGTGAGAGAGGAGGTTTTCATAGGCAGAAGACACATCATGGACGAAATCATCCATAGGTACAGGACATATGAGCGAGCTGTTTTCACTGACGTTAGGAGTATGAAGGGTAAACTGGTTTCAGTTTCGTGTGAGCTTTAAATGACAGAACAGTTCGAGCACAAGACAGACTTAGTCTTAAGCAGAATAGTCTGGGCTGCCATGGATAAGATGGGCCAGAGAGGGGGAAGGTCCGTCACCGGTGAGGAAACTTTTGCAAATAATCCTGGAAGGAAAGGAGGGAGGCAGTGGGGCCTGGTGAAAGGTAGCGACAGTAGAAATGCAAAATAAATAAATAAATAAATAAACAAACAAACAAAAATTATGGAAGTCAATTTTTAAAAATAACTAATTGGATAGAATGAATGGAAGGTAAGACAAAAAGAGGAAATAAAATGATAGCTCAAATGTTTTGATTATTAAAAACCCCAAAATCATTATTTGATTTATTTAGTTCATTCCAAGATCTATAAGCACTCCTGCACTTCAAATCAAGTCATTCACTTACTTTTTTACTCCTCAGCCTTTCTTTCCTGAAGTACCTGAGGCCCACAGAATTGTGGGATGAAGGAGGACCATTAAATCCCTTACAGGGCATGTGGTATAAGAGTGAACAGAAAAGGATAAAGAGTACCGATGGGTCATTATTATCTACATTTTACACCCAAGGCAACTGAGCCTATGAGTGACTAAGCAACTTGCCTGAACTTGTATGGCTGAAAGTAGCAGCCTGAGGGTTCACAGTCAAATTTTGACTCCAAAGCAAATGGGCGTTATCTATTAGAGAAATCTGTTCTTTTTCTAATTACCAAACACAATTTTCTAGAGCGGTGCCTCTCTTCTCACCACTCCCTGTCCATGTTCTTTCCTTAGTGTCCTCTGGGAACTCCTAACCAAATGTTGTACACATAGTAGGTGCTTTGACTGAATGACAGGTTATGTTCTTTGAGAAAATCTGAACTACCTTGAGGATTTTTTCCCTGCTGACCCTTATAATAAAAATATGTTTAAAAAATAATGATAATATGTGAATTTATACAGTAGAAATTATATTCCATACAAGACAGCTTTCAAACACCGTGAAATAATATACTATTGTACAGAACTAGAGCCCATTAGCCTAATTAGTGTACTAAGTATGAATATAAATGATCATAATATATTGGGAAAAATAACTGAAAATAATGGCCAACTATGTTTCAAATTATACAAATGAAACAATTATTTTATCTTATAAATGTGAAGATGACAGGAATATTGTTAAGTAAATGGGTTAGAAAGATAGGTTTTAGGGAATTCTATCATTTCACTATTACCTGCTAGGACTATGCATGAAGCTTCGAATACAGTTTAAATCGGCTACTTTGGGCTTGGCTAGGGAAAGGTAAAGTTTGCCTTACATTGCACATTACATTACATTTCATGTACCTCATCCTTCTGCTAGCTTAAGAATGACAGCAGGCTTAGGAGTTCCAGGGTGAGGTTAAGAAGCACAAATAAATACAGGGAAGACCAAGTACAACTTACATTGGTCTTTAAACATAGCTCAAGTTCAAATGTAAAAAAACAAAAAGAAAAAAGCCACAGAGACCACAGAACAGAGACACTCTGTAAGAGTACAAATCACACTATTTTTTTGTCATGTGTGCCTCAGACTAGCACAACATATGACCTAAAACAGTGATTTGGTGAGGAAACAGTCAGTAAATAACTAAAGGAATTAAAAAGGGAGACTGAGAGAAAGGGTCCTTCAAACAGACAAATTTAAGCATGATCCGTTAGTGCCTCCTCATTGAGGCAAAGAGGGCCTGATCCAGCCCCTGCTGTGTGCAGTCACATCCCTCACCAGTGAGCCTCTGGCCCACAAGGGCAGGGCCTTGAGAAACTCCACCACAAACTGCACACCCCTTAATGCCTTTGATCTCCCTCCAACTTTGGCCTCTCTGGTACACTTCTGTTCCCTTGTCAAGACTCCCTGACCATGTTATCATGTTATCAAATGCATCCCTGCATTTTCCCACTATGAAACACACTTTACTAGAATTCTCTCTGTGTGTCTTAGACTGGGAGCTGAGTCTGACTCTTCTCTGAATACTCAGCAATTCATATAGCCCACAGCAAATAGGACACCAGTAAGGATCTATGAATGAAAGAAGCAGCAAATTGCAGAAAGAAGAGAAGAGAAGAGAAAGTATGAAGCTCAACTAGGAAAGGAAGCTGATTTGCAGCTGAATGTGCAGAGGATAGCTGAAAAGACATGGTTTCCAAATTCCATCTTCAATGTCCGAACTTGAGTATATCTGAGATGAAAATAACTTGATTTTTAAAAAATATTGATTTGAGAGACAGAGAGGAAAGGAGGGAGGGAGGAGGACAGAGAGAGAGAGAAACAGAGAAAGAGAGACAGAGAGAGCAAGAGAGACACTGATTTGACTGAGGATCAAATCTGTAACTCTGGCATATCAGGATGATACTCTAACCAACTGAGCTACCCAGTCAGAGCAGATTAAAGAGAATTGGAGTTGTTATTTGGCACCATGTGAGCTGAAAGAAATGACAGCTTTATTAAATTTACTGATTAAAAATTTTTTTCTTTGAAAATGTCAGATTTGTAGAAAGGTTGCAAGAATAATACGAAGAATTCTTATATATGCAATTCTTTAAATAATTTCAGAGCAAATTGCAGAGAGTAAGCCCCTTTACATCTAAGTACTCCAGTTTGTGTTTCCTAAAAACAAGGGAATTTTTCTGTAATTTGCACTGGAGTTCTAGAAGTAACAAAATCAGGAGGCTAACAATGAGACAATACTATTATCTAATCCATAAATCTTTATTTAGATTTTTTTCAATTGACAATATCTTTTATAAGAAGAAAATTCAAAGAACTGTGTGTCATTTAAGTCACCATATCTCCAGTCTTCTTTAATCTGGAACCGCGTTTGAGTCTTCGTATTTCTTGACATTGACTTTTTTTTTTTGAGTGCAAGCCAATTATCTTATAGAATGCCCCTCAGTTTGAGTTGGTCTGTTTCATTATAAATTTGGATTCAGGCTTTGTGTTTTTGGCTTGAATATCACAGAAGTGATGCTAAATTCTTCTCAGTGCTTTATGTCAGGAAACATGGAATAGATTTGTGGATTTGCTGATAATGTTACCTTTGATCCCTTGGTTAAGGGGAGATTTACCAAGTTTGTTCCCTTTCAAGTTCCTACTTTACAGTTTTTAATGAATAACTACTTTGTGAGAGATACTGTGAAATTATATAAATAATCCTTCTCAAACTTTCACCCACCACTTTCCATGCCCATCAATGATACTTCCCTACATCAGTTATTATGATGGTGGTTGACAAATGGTGATATTATTTCATGATTTCTTTCATCTTCCTTAGTTGCCTTTCTACTGTAAAGAAAACCTTTTCCTTCTCACCCATTTGTTTATGTATTCATATTAGCATGAACTCATGGGGGTTTTACCCTATTCAATAAATTATAAAAGTTTACTCTTATTACTCATTTTGATTCTCAGCTGGTCCCAATGTGGCTGATGGGAGCCACTCACACAGGCTCCTGGGGTTCACTGGTTTTTAGTCTGTTTTCAAGTGGCTCTCTTTGTATCATGCATTTAACCTCCCACTTTGATCTCACTGTACTTTTTGTGGGAGTACTCTTTAAAACCTTATTGTAGATGATTTTATTCTTCACAATCAAAAGTTTGAATAAAGCAGACTGCAATATCTATTTATGAGCATGATTTGGCACAATAACAGCAGCTGAATTTAGTTTTTGAACATAGACCTGCATTTTCTTTTTTTCTAATGACTCTTTCATTGATCATTTTATTTGTAGATTCAGAAATGGCTCGATTTGCAAAATATTTGTGTTTCTGTCAACATAGGCAAAGTGAAATAGAAAATTGAAGAAAATCATCTAGATCATTTCAGTAAAATGGTACTTCTTTCTGTGGTAAAATTATTGTTAGCTTTCTGCTTTGTTTTTAAGTCTAAGTGTATCTGTAGGGGTCCAGTGGGGTAAGTGATGAATGAAAGGGCGTCGGCAGGTGATGTGGTATAGAGTTGCCTGAAGTCTCTATTGATAAAATGTAAAGTACAATTATTCAGTTAGTCTTATTCTGTCTATATAAATAAAATCACCTCTATATAGACACATTTTACAAATATAGGGTTTCAAGTTTTCTAGGGCTAATTTTGATTAAGAAATAAACCCCCCTAACCAATGATTACATGGAAAAAAACACTTCTGTAACCAAACACTAGACTTTTCAAACACTATATCAAACAAATGTGCAACTACAGCAGACACATGCATCAAATGGGTGGTCATGGTCCCCCAGAAGTCCCCCAGCTAGGACGCCCTGGTGTAGTGGCAAAGGTATGTCAGTGCTGAGCTCACCATTCCAACCAAGACTCCCAAGGCCATGACACCGTCATTGATCCAACTTCGAAAAATTGAAATGATGGAGAAATGCCAGCAGAATCTAATTCCCCAAATCATCATTTGGCCACAGTGGTGTGTTAACAGTTGGTCTGAAATTAGCTTACATGTTTGCCTGTTGTTTTGCAGCTCTGCCGGCATGCTGACATATTCCCTGCGCCCACCCCCCCTCTCACCCCCATCCACTTTCCCTGACTGGCGGAGGCCTGGCTTCCTTTGCCGGAGCACCATGTCTGCGACTTTAAGAAATTCAGAGGGTGACAACCAGGGAAAACACGGGCAACTGATCCCTCCTGCTGTCATGATGGCAGTCCTGCCCGTGTTCAAGTCTGGCCTATCATATGCCATTATAGTGGATCAAGCTTAGAAAACAAACTCAAATTTTCAAGCTGTGCAGTCACTACAGTACATTTATGGATCATGTTCTCATTCCAATACAGTTCCCAGGGGCGAGAGTCAACGGCACAAGTAGCCTATCTGCTGTTTCCCTTCAGTATAGTTTTTGCATAAAAGAAAAAGTCCTTAAACAATATGCGTGCCTGTCATGCACATGGCAACCAGAAGGTGGCATGGTCTTAACATTGACCAAGGCCTGTCAGATTCAAGGCAATTTATTTGTGAAAATAAAGGCTTCTTGCACTGTGTACTTTCATGTATGTGTTTCTGTCTGTCCATACTACACGCACACAAACCCCTTCCTAGGCCTGGAAACAGAACTTTTTGCTTGTTTCTGTTCTCTTTTTATCCTTCCCCTTTTTCAACTGATATTGTTTTGCTTTGTGCTTTAGAAGACTGAAATATTGCCCTGCGCTTATCTTCCTGTTAGAAACATTTGGTTAATAAAAATGTAAATGGAATTTCATGCTTTGAATCTTGCTTACTTTTTTTTGTACTTAATTTCCATCATATGAAGATCTTGATTTTATATTCGTTCATGGAAACAGCTTAGTTCAAACAGTACTTAATTCTTCATAAGTTAGCAAAACAAATTACTCATATGAAATGATGTGTGTGTGTGTATAATTAAAAAGGGCATTCTAAATTTTAGAGATGTTAAACATCACATTTATAGATCACATTCCATTTTAAAGAAAGGAATTGGCTATGAAATTCACTACTATTTTTCTTTCATTAAAAGATAAGAGACATGACTTTGTTTTTTATGAAACTGGTTTTATTAAAGTGCATTACCAGCCTTAATAGAAAGAACAAGCAATGTTTAAATGAGTCAGCAATGTGTCATGACAACCTGTGAATGGCGGCAAATGGGCACCATTTAGATGTTCATCAAAGCTCCCTTCTCAAGAGGTTACGTGAACTCTTTGAGGATGGTCAGCCTTCATTTGCAAATAAAACAATGCATATTTCCTTGATGTGCAGTCTTCTAGTTATTATTTCCTTCCTGGTCATTTACATGAGCGGTCTCCATTGAAAATGACTTCCTGTTTTCCAATATTCTTCTGTGCAGCTCTCTTTACTTATTGCCCCTCTGTGCTTCCAATCTCACACCCTCCCCACAGATGGGAATTTCTATCTAAGCTGTTTCTTTTACTTGGCCTTGCAGGCATTCCCTCCTTCTGCCCCCACCATCTGGCAGCCTCCCTGCCCCTGCTTGATTTCCTCCCTTCTTCTTCCAAGTCTGCCTGTCATGATGCTTACTGGGACATGTGGCTCTCTCCGGCTGGGAAGCTTACTTAGCCTGACATAATAGGCAGCCTCTAAAATTGATTGAGCTGAACTCTACTGAGTCTTGTGGAGTCCAAAAACAGCACAGGGAAATATATGTGTGTGTTTATATAATTATATATGTCATATATACATATATACACACATACGTATATTATACGACATATATAATTATATATACACACACAGATATATAAAATAACAGCATAAATCCTGAAGTCATGACTCATCCCTGTGAACATCTCTTCTAACCAAGCACCACCCCCGACACACACAAATTACCCATGTGGGTGAACAGTCAAGAGGTACACATTTCTAGTTATAAAATAAATGTAATGGGGATGTGATATACAGCATGGTGACTACAGTTAATGCTGTACTGCATATTTGAAAATTTCTGAGAGAGATCTTAAAAATTCTCATCACAAGAAAAAAAATTTAGCTACGCACGGTGACAGATGAGTTTGGATAAAATAGGCTTAAGTGAAGTCAAGTGGGTGAAATCTGTAACTACAGCAGCCATTTCACTGTTGACCTTTTTAAAAAGCCTATTTTATACATATAAACCGATTATACCTCAGAGAACCCAAAAGTTTTATTGTATGTGTCCTAACCTCGACCCATTAGATTCAATAATGGCATTTTGTACTTTTCCTCTGGTTCTATTTCCACTCATGCCATTAAGAAGAGCAATGGAAGCTTAGCCTCCGACTGGCTCCATGACATTTTGACTCTCCTCTCAAGATCCTGGGATATCCCAGCCCATGCCCACTCTGGTGTAGCTTGGAGAAGAGCAGGCCCAGCCAGGGCCCATGGTGGGGTGTGGCCAACAGCTTGCATGTCACACTGGGGCCTGCTGTGGCTTCGGGTACCTCCAACCAGGTTTAGATCTGCTCTTGGTCTTAAGGGCCAGAACTGGATTCAAAGAGGCCCTTTGGGGATGAAAGTCCAGTCCGCAAAGGGCTAAGAATAGTTATCTCGATATGGAAATGTTTTAAGAGTCTAGTTAATTGAGCTGAAATGTCATTCTGTCAGGTAAATCACGAACTACAGCCCTTTTCTGCTCTAGGATGAACTGTGAAGTGAAGATTATCGCTACCTTTACTGGTGTGGCTCAGTTGGTTGGGTAGGTCTCACAGAGCAAAGGGTCACCAGTTCGGTTCCCGGTCAGGCAGCTGATAATGTTTCTCTCCCTCTTTTTCTCCCTCCCTCCCCTTCTCTCTAAAAATAAATGAATAAAATCTTTTTTAAAAAAGAGACTGTTTACCTTTTCAAAATTAATTTTTAAAATTTAAGTAGAGTTGATATACAATCTTAAATTGGTTACATTAGTTTCAGGCATATAATACAGTGATTTGACATTTTTATACCTTAAAATATAATAGCCCCACTAATTCTGGTACTCATCTGTCACAGTGTAAACTTATCCAAATATTACTGACTATATACCCCTTCATCTTTTTCACCTATCTCCGACCCCACCCTTCTGCTAACCATCTTTTTGGTCTTGGTTACTGTGAGTCTGTTTTTGTTTTTATAACAGCAAAAGGGAAACAATTCCCCACTCCTCACTGGCATAGCCTGGGGCTCTTTAGGACCCAGGAAGTTTTCTTCCCAACTGTAAAACCTCAATAGATGCATAGTCCCTCATATGTGAAAGGTAAAGTTTCAGGATTCTCTTCCTGACAAACACCACTCAATAATTTTAAAGTGGGCAAATAAATTCTCATTTTCCTTCAAGTTAAAGATGGAGGTGAAATTTCATCCTAAAGCTTCTCTCCTGCTACTTCCTCTCTTTTCCCCTCATCTTGTAGATTCTGACTGTCTGCATCAGAAGTCTCCAGTCTTCCTTTTTGGGGACTGAGGTGGGATATGGGACCTTGGCTCACAATGAAGGTCAAGTAAGGTATCATATATATCTATATATATATTTTTAATAAAGTTTAACCACCCAAATAAACTAAATTTAAAAAACAGAATAGCTGAATATGACCAATTACATACAGATAAATTAAGAAGACAACGCAGATATTAAAAAAAGAAATCAGAATGGAATAAAAAACAGAAAAAATGTGAGGATAAGAAAGCAAGAAAGAGACAGAAGGAGAATGAACTGGGATAACTATACTGAAGAAAAGCTTGATTATAAGGTCAGTGATATTTTTAATTAAAAAAATTTTTTTTGTTTTATTTTTCCAGTTTGAGATATAACTGACATATAAATTGTATTAGTTTTAGGTGCACAGTATGATGATTTGATATACATATGTATTTGAAATGATTGCCACAATAAATTTAATTAATATTTGTCATTACCATTAATTCTTTTTTCAGGATTGCTTTCCAACCTGGGCATAAGTCCCCTCTTTTGTAAATGTGCACCTTCTTCTGAAAACTGTTGCAGACATTATATGAGTTGACAGGTGAAAATACCTAGGACTGGCCACAGGCATATGGTAAAAGCCCTCATAAAGTTTAGCTGTTATTTTTTTTTTCCTTGTGGGCAACACAATATTATAAAAATGTCATACCTTTATAAATTAATTTTTAACAAACATATTTATTTTTTAGATTTAAAAATTACAGTAAAGATCCCAGTGGGATTTGGGGTGAAGATAAATTAATAAAATTATTGAATTAAGCTAAAAGAATAAAAATAACATTTCAAAAAAGAAAAATAACTCAGGGGACTTTTTTATTTGTTATGAGACAAAGCTCATAAAACAGCAGCAGTAGAAGAAGGAATTACAGAAAAATCAGCATATTGCTTGTATAGTTTTCAGCAGACCTGGTAGAACTTTCACAGTAAGGATACGTCACATATCAAACGCTGTTTAAAAATACTTACTCGGAAATATCTTGGTGCCCTTTTCGGTCATTTGCTATATACTAAACATTACATGAAGTTTCATTTCTCCCCACAACACTGTCCCTCAGCCATAAGTATGAGATGGATTGGTGAATTAAATGTAGAGCCTAAAACCAAAAAATCCTAGAAGAAAATATAGGTAACTGTTTAATTTATCTCAGGTGTGTAAAGGAGCTTTTAAAATATCACCCCCACCCCAGATCTATTGAGATATTATTGACATATAACACATGTAAATTTAAGATGTACAATGTGATGATTTGATAATGTATATTTTGCAAAGTGGTTACAGCAATAAGGTTAATTAATGCCTCTCTTACTAATTACCATTCGTAAAGGGCTTTTAAGCATAAAGGAAAGAGAAAGCAAAATTGATGAGCTATACTAAATGTAAAAAGTCATAATAATAAAAAGGCCTTTGACAAATTGGGAGAAATATGTGCCACAAATATAAGAGACACAGAACCACTAACCCAAAGGTACAGGGGAGGTTTCAATTAGAGAAATCCTCAGTGTGATGATAGAAAAGTAGGCAACAAATATTAACAATCGAGAAAGAAAAGAAGTAATACAATGGAAAATAAACATGAAACATATTTAGCCTCAGTAATAATCAAACAAACACAAATTAAAACAAAGTTTTAAACTTTCCAATTATTACAGATTTTAAAATTTTATAATGCAGGTGAAATAGCCTTGTATTCTGATGCTCAGCAGGCAAAGTACTAGGAGTGGTCTTTATAAATGCAAGTTGGCAATATATGTTATCAAAAATTGTTTAATGTTCTTTTTAAAAAGATTTTATTTATTTATTTTTAGTGAGGGGGAAGGAAGAGAGAGAGAGAGGGAGAGAGAGAAACATCGAAGTAAGAGAGAAGCATTGATCGGTTGCCTCATACATACCCTGACTGGGACATAACCCATAACCCAGGCCACGTGCCCTGAGCAGGAATCGAACCAGTGACCCTTCACTTTGTGGTATGACCCTCAACCAACTGAGCCACAGTGGTCAGGGCAATTTTTTTAATGCTCTTCATTTTTGAGGCAGTAATTTTACTTCGAGAAACCTACTCCAAGAAACTAGTTAATTTTCAGGGCAAAGATTTTATTATAAAGTGAAAAAAAAATATGTAAGTTCAGTACCTAGACATAAGGAAAAGTCCAAATAATGTTTATACAACCATAGGTGGAATATTATATTTCCACCAAAAATCATATTTTAAAATAATTTTCAAAAATGATCATAGGATAAGGTTCAGTGATTATTGGTGGGCTTAAAGTTATTTGTGGACTATGATTCCAATTATGAAATAAAAGACCAGGGCATATTTATTTTCTACATTTATTTTTTGTGGGCTTACCTTCTCTACTTCCTAAAACTCCACACATATTACGATATGAAATATGTACAAAGACAAAAAATAAAGAGGAATAAGATTAAAATATAAGGATGATCAAGAAATTACTAGAGATCATTAGCATGGGAAGGACAGAAATACATTTATTATGAAGCATGGAAGGGGAGAGAAAAAGGTGAAGAGAGAGACAGACACGGATTGCTTTGATGTGAATAAAATTCCAGGGTCACACCCCAAATTCATCTGGTTAAACAGTGACTAGGTTACGATTTTGCTCTCTTATTATTTAAATCCTTACACCTAACACAACTGGAAGCTGAACTCTGAGTGGATTTTCTAGAGCAGCAGAATGGCAAGTATGCTCCAGTTCGAAGCAGCCATTACCAAAGTGCTCTCACCCTGAGGGAGAGAGCAGGCGAGTCCAGGGATTCCCTGGCCAGAGGTCCCCGCCTGTGTCAACATTAATTCCTCATCTCTGACAGGAGACTGCTCTGTCCTGAAACCACTGACCTGAAAATCGTCCCTGTGGAGCCCATCGTTCACTTGCTGCTCCAACGGCTTATGGGCAGCTTATGCCATTCTGGGCAAATGGTGGTCACCTGGAGGTGGGAGCCACGGTGCCCATTCCAAAAGGTAGCTGCTCCCAGCTGTGGCTGTGGCTGCTCTGTTGGAATGTGAGCTCGGTGTTGTCTGATCTCCTACTTTGTTGTTGTTGTTGAAGAATGAGCTAAAAATTTGGATGTTTAAGATGATAAATCTCCCTGTTCTTCAAATGGACAATTAATTACAAATATTTTAGACTGTGCTGGGCAACTCTTTGTGGACCAAACAGACCATGCCTGCTGGTCTCACCCAACCCAAGGGCTGCAACTGAGACTTCTACTCTATAGTGCAGGGTGGGACTAATGGGCTCTAGCCTAGAAATAATGTGCCAGGCTCTGTGAGGGACCAGAGGTGTAAAAATGAATAAAAGAGGGTCTCTGCTTTTAAGGAGTTTCATATATGATGTTGGAGACAGAACTTTTAAGAAGGTAAGTCACAATACAGCAGTATAGTGTTACTATAGAGAACAGAACAAGGTGCCACTTAACATAAGAGGTAGTTTTGTCCGAAAGGAATCAGGGAAGGCTTAATGAGGGGGTGGTACTAGACCCAGGAGTGTTTGATGATTCATAATCAGAAAAGACTATAGAGTTTGACTTATTTCCTGAAGGAAAGAGGGCATTTGAACTCAGCCACAAAATCAAGTTTTTTTCTCATAAATAACAGTTTTCTTAGAAAAGAAAAAAATAGTTCCATCCTATATCAGTGAAAACAGAAAGCAATAAAACAGTTAACAAAAGGACAGAAGTGGGAAATGTTCAGAGGACAGAAAACAATTATAGAAAAAAAAAAGGAAGTATGGTAGGAGGGGAAGCTACAGGAAGCAAAATGAGAGAAAATTCAGTAAAATCGGAAGTGAGTTCATAATGGCTTTCAGCAATATCTTCAAATTTGACGATTATCTGGACATTCCATTCCCTGTAGAGGAGGGTGGGCATTATGGTCAGTGAAGGATGGCTCAGACTCAACTATCTATTTCTAGCGAGGGAAAACTGGTGATCAAAACTATTAATATCTACAGAGTTTTTCCTAGGATGTAGGCTATTTATAATTAGTGGTTCACTGCAAACTAAATGCTTAATAAGTGTGGCTATAATGTTATCCCATTTCCCATGTTGAGCTATTTTGAGGACAGACTTTTCACTTAATGTCCTAATTAAGCATTCCCAATCAAACGTTTGTGGCATTAATCCTTGGGTCTCTCTAGCGGTGCTCCGGGATGTGTATCGCCCCTGACTGCCTCAGCCTGTGTGCTGCACACAGCAGAGAGAAAAAAAGATTCATATGAACAGAAGCAGTTACTCTCCTCTTACATACAATTAGCTCATAATTATTCTTCAAAGCAAATACGATTACCCTTTTCATTCCATACATAATTCTTAGGTTGAATATTGCCAAGTTGGGACCCAGTTCCATTTTAAGGCTTCCCTTGATGCCAATTTTCACCTGAATTCATCTGGATAAAAACATTGGTTTGACAAGAAAGGGACATGCAGCATGATTTTCCCTGAACACTGCCCCTCCAGAAGAGGAAATGCTAGTACCCAAGGATGTCATACTGGTGGGGACGGGCAAAGTTATGTGGCAGTAACAAACAACCCTGAGACCTTGGTGGCTTAATATAACAAAAGTGTATTTCTTACTCACATTTTATGTGACAAAGGCTTCGTTCATACATACTTCCCTGGTCACTGCCAGGAGGGGAAGGAGAGGGGGTGAATTGTGCACTGTCTCTTAAAGCTTCTTTCCAGTCACTTCTGTTTCATTGGTCAAATCAAGTCATGCTGACCTAGACTCAAAATGGACAGGGAAGTGCATCCCCGTAATATACCTAGAAGGAGGGACGAACTAGAATACTTATAACCAGCTCTAATGGCTAAAATAGTCATAAGCCCCAGTGAAAGGAATTTTTTCTTTAGGTTCCTTCAAAGTACAGGTATAAGCTAATAGATACAAAGTGATAAGATGGGTCATTTGAGTCAAGCCTGAAATCATTGCTCAAGAGAAGACAGGACTTAGAGCTACACAAATTATAATATTATTTTTTTCCTACAGTTTGCAGGCCGATGGCAGGGAGGAAGATTATGATATGCACATAATAATCACAATATTTTATAACTTTTAGAATGGAGGAAAGCACAAGAGACAATGGGATCATGGAAAAGGGAAAGGATTTAAGAAAGGTATAGAGGATATATCTGAGAGCAGTTGGTGACTGGTTAATTATTGAGCATAAAAGAGAGACAAATCTTGGGTGATTCCCAGGTTTCTGATTTGGTTAACTGAATAGATACTGGTATATTAATCAAGAAAAGAATCACAGTGTTAAGAAAAACCTTGGGCAGTAGAAAGGAGGATATATGAATTTGTTTGATCTAAGTTATCCTCAAGTGCTGAGGATATTTAAGCAGAAATGTCCAGTAAATGTTTAAACAGAGAGGTCTGGGCTAGAAAGAACTGTTTACATTTAGTTGAGCAACTACTTATTGAATGACCAGTATATGAAGGACTTTGCAAGACGCTCTGAAGACAAAGATAAATAAAACATAATCTCTGCCACTGATGAGTCACATCTAGTGGGAGCTAAAGACACATCAACATATAATTGCCCTGCAAGATGGTCACTATGATCACAGATGTGTTGAGTGCTCTGAGGGACCAGCAGAGAGGCATCTAATGAAGAATAGAAGGGTGATGGTGTTCATTGCTCAAGGGAGCCTTCTTGGAGGTGAAGCCTGAACTAAGGGTAGAAAGTTGGATAGAGGCAATCGGAGCCTAGCTGAGCTGTGTGCAGTTTCTATAGTTCTAATTCCTGAATTTAGATCCTAGGCCAACTATCTTCTTGCTCTTTGGTTTGGTAATCTCTAAAATGATAACAGTAATAGTTCTACAATAGCTATCTTCAAGTAGTTCTGTGGATTGAATAATGTAACGTAATAATGTAATAATGGTATGTACGAGAGCAAGATACAACCTCAAACACACAGTAAGTACTCAATAAACATTATTATTAAATTTTTAATATAACAGACAGCATATTTAGCAAAACAAGTGCTTATGAAATCACAAAAGCTGGCTAATTTGGATATCCATAAGCAGTTGACTATTGCTAGAATTTAAAATGGGAGGCAGGGAATGGCAAGAAAGGAACCAAGAGAGGCTGTCAGACAGGAGGTAACAGCTTTGGGAATTACTACACAAAGTAACAGCTATTTATGGGTTTAAAAAAAATTAGTGATAATTGTATTTCTGTTGTCAAGAACTCTTTGCAGCAGCTGTTTGGGACTGTAGGGAAGAAGAATGGTAGCTGCAATGCTCAGGAATATATTGCAGTTTTTTAGGTCAGAAATAGGTTAAAACAATTAAGCACAATAGTAGGGATAGAGCAGAGAGGATGGATTAAAGAAATACTTAGGAAGTAACAGCAGAACATCTTTGTGATTAGATAGGGACTGATGTGAAAGAGAGGAACGGTTCTCTCAAGTTTGTACCTTGGGTACCAGGAGGATGGTAGTACCACCAATGAGCTAGAAGAAAAGAGAAAAATCAGGTTTTGGGATGTGTGCTGTATTTATGAGACTTTTAAGTGGAGATACTCAATTGGAGCTTGGGAGTTACAGATAAATAATTCAGGTGTCAATAGCATTAGCATCTACAAAAAACATTAGTAGGAGATCTTCAGGAGCATGCGTGGAGAGGGAAGACCAGTGAGCTGAGGATAATATTCTGGTAAGCCCCAGGAATTAAAAGGTGGGAAAAGAAATAGGGTCCCATATAAAGGAAACGTGAAAAAATGGCCAAAGACATTTTTTAAAGAAGATAGAAGAGTCTGTTCATGTGGCTGCTAAGGGAGTAGTCATTCATTTATTCAAATGACAAATATATTAAGCACCTACTCTGTCCAGAACTATGGCCAGTAGAGACATATTCAGAGACAAGTATCGATAAAGTGGTTTGAAACTGTTCATTCAATTTAGTCATAAGGAGTTTTACCGATGACCAAAATTGGAGCAATTTCTGTGGAGTATTGAAAGCAAAAATAAAAAAGCAGTAGTGTAAAGAATGAATGACAGGTGAAGAGAAACAAATCATAGAGTAGATAATTGCACACAAACTCATGTATGAAAATATGTAGGAAAAAAAGAAGAAAGCCAAGGGCATACGTAAGGGGTGGTAGAAGAGAAGACAGTGAGAAAGACAGAAAGGATTGATCAGATTTGGGTTGAAAATGTGAAAAGGGTTGCGTAGTAAAAGGTAAAGGGAGAGGGTTAAAAAAATAAGCAATACAAATCGATTTCAGATACTATAATTTTCATTTCTAAATTTTTAATTTACAATTTCTATTTTTCTCCTGAGAACTTCTATCTTTCCATTCATTTCAAGAGTGTTTCCTCTTGCCTTATGGAATATACATATAATAACAGCTTTAAAGTCTTTATCTGATCATTCTAACTTCTGGGGCATCTCAATTGGCGCTTACTGATTCCCTTATGAGTTAGTCACATCCTTCCAGTTCTTTGTAAATTGAATAATTTTCTATTGTACCCTATACATTTTTAATATTCTGCTGTTTAGATTCTAGATCTTATTAAAATCCTTGAGAGAATACTGACTTTTTATCTTTGTTTCTTTAGAAGGAACTCAATCCAATGATTTTCAGATTTCACTTTCTGTCTCACCTTCTAGGAGTGATGGTTCCAATGTGAGTTCAGTTGTTGAAATTTACGAGGTGTCTCTGTGGGTCTGTGATGAGCATGTGCCACTCAGGGGCTAATCTGCGGCCTGGGTGACGGTTCAGTGAAAGACTGCAGGGTTGAGAGGCAGTGTGGAGGGCCCACTGCAGTTTGTAATGCTAACCTAAAAATTAAAATTATCCATTCTACTAGCTGCATAGTTTCTTGCCTTATTGGAGGCCTTTACCTCTAATCAACATGTACAATCCACTGCTGTGGCTCTACCCTGTGATTACTATACCTGGTGGTTACCCAGGTGTCAGAGAAGAGGAGGTAGACCGGACAACCTGGGAGTTACTGAGGATGAGAGGTACTAGGGGTCAGATCAAACCAGAGAGAGAGAGATTACCTTCAAGGTTATCCAGAGGGTTAGAGAATCACAGAGAAAAGAAGAAATCAGTGGCTAGTGAGGGGATTCTACCAGGAGGAAATTAATCAGCCACTGAACAGAATGTGCTTAGGTGGGAGCATAAATGGACGACGAGTTGAAAGACTATAAACAGCAGGTCAGGGGTTTAAAACTGAAAACTGAGGAGTGAAGGACAAGTCAGAAGGTACCAAACCTAAATGGATGGGGCTCTGCTTGACCCTTCTTTCTACCTAAACTACTGTGCGGTGTGGGAACGGACACTTCCAAGTAACAGAGGGCCGGCAACTCATCTGGACCCCTAAAGTTAAATTGTGATATTCTGTTCTCTCTTATGACCTATTATCCTTTACTGTTATGTTTTCCGTTCATCTTCATCAATTATTTTAATCCCACGATTTAATCCTGCATTGTTTTCAGTTGATCAGCCCAGTTCAATTGACTTGACGGCTCTTGCTTTATTCAGATCCCGAAACGCTGGTCTTTCATTTAAACCTCTTTTCCTTGGCACCTACAACATTCTTATTCTATTTCCTTCTGTACCTCTGTCCTGAAACCAATCCCTTCGCACCCTTAGATCAGTCCAGTCCTCTGACCTCTCCTCTCCTCCTCGAACTATTGAGCATGGCTGAAATGCCTCCGAAATACAGGATCTGGCACCAATAACACCCCTTTTCATCACAAAATCATAAGTATGTAATTCTGTAACATGACAACATCACACTCAAGCACACTGTATGACATTTTAGGTGAACTGTTCCAATTAAAACTATAAATTATTACACCCATGTTATGGGTATAATACCCTGCCAACCACACTCAAGCAGGTGTCACTTCTGCCAGACCCTGTATATCACCAGTTGGGGTCATTACTCACGTTTTCCACCCAAGCACTTACTTCAAAACACCACCTTCTCTCTCTGAGCCACTGCAGTGGCTTCCTCATGAGCCTCCCTCCTTCTGTTCTTGACCAGTACGGTCTCTTACAGTCAATTCTCAGCAACGAGAGCCAGAGAGAACTTCATAAACAAATTGTTTTTATCACTTTCCTGCTTTACCCCTAAGTATTGCCATTTCCGCAGGACTCTGGCCCACTTGATTTTACCTCATGAGTGACCCTGCCCAGCGCTTCCACAGCCATGCCGATTTCCTGCTCCCTTCCTCCTCTCTGCCCACCCTGCCTTTCTTGCTTTTTCTTGCAAATGACAACCCCACCTCAGGTCTGTTGCCCTCGCTGTTCTCTCTGCCCAGGTCTCTACTCATCTCCTTCATCTCATACGGGTCAAGCTCAAAGGTCACTTCTTTGACCCTCTATGTAAAATGACCATCTCCTCTTCATTGCCGTCTTTGTCTTTCCCTGTTGTTTTTTTTTTTTTTTTCCACAGTGCTTAACATACAAGACCAGCCCGCACTAGACTAGGACTCCTCCAAGGGAAGACCTTAAAACTATCCTATTTGGCTGCCAGACCTATGACATGTAAAACAGTGTTCAGCACATAGTAGACACTCAGTGAACACCTCTCCGATATGTTGAATTATCAGCATGAAGTTAAAATCTTCCAGGGTCATGGGGAGGGTCGGGGTAAGAGTGAGGGCCAATAGCACGTGATAAGCTGAATGGAGCGAAGCTTTACCGTTGGGAGAGAGAGATTGAACTTCAACATGATAAGAGTTGTTTATTTAAAAATTTTGGGGTAAGGAATCTATATGAAAACATGCTGTGTATTTGAGTTTAGAGTTGTAGGTGATTGGGAACCATTAACAGGGCTTGTAAGTATCATTCGTGTCATCCTCAGTTTTCCAAGGAGAATGTTTTATTATTACAAGATAAATGTAAGTAGCATAAACCGAAATAATTAGGTATATTTTTCAGTGTCTGTGATCCAGATCTGGATTGGTTCCTAAGCATGTGAAATTAGTGACGAGAGAAAAAAAAGCAAATAAATATATAGCTGATGTAATGAACATCAAAAAATATTTTGGTGTGTGCAATGTTCATCATTTTAACCGACTCTGCATATCTTAATGAGAAATTGCCAAAATTTATTATGTGTTCTCTGTGCTTTAGAAGAAAAGAACAAGAATTTAGCTGGAATAAGGAGGTTGACCTTTGAAATTAGAATGTTACTGGAAAATGAAAGAACTGAACTAGGACAAATAGCCTCAGTGTTTTTACTTATAAAATGTTCATGTTTAACTAGATGATCTTGAAGAACTCTTCAAACATTTTAGTTATCCAAGTATATGAATGTATCATGCAAGGGGGGAAGTGGACCAGCCACGTCTTTCCCATTGACGTTAGGCAGATGTTTATTAGCTCAGCTTGATAAAGAAGGCAAAGAGGCTGTCATTTTATCATTAATAAAAGGATTATTGACTGAGCCAGTTCTGGAGATCCACAGATAAGCGCTACACATCCCCAAGTAGAAGCTTTGGATTTCTCTAAGTGGGGTTCCCAGACCAACAACATCTGGCCCCTTGTTAGAAAGGCAGATTCTTGGACCCCATCCCAGGTCAACTGAATCAGAAAGTCTAAAGGTGGAGCCCAGCAGACTGTTTCAACAAATCCTCCAGGTTATTAGGATGTTTACTGATATTTGAGAATATTGATATAAATGAATAATAGTAGCAGTTCAAGTGCTGAAATGTAGAGCTTACAAAGTACAAAAAGATTGCAGAGGAGGAAGAAAGGACAAACTCTCTGGGACATTTGGACCTTGTCTCATGAGCAAGAGTTCAACGCTGGGAAGAATTTCCAGGCAGAAGCCGTATGTGCAAAGGTCAGGGAGGTGGGAAGACCAGGCTGATCCTATGACTTACAATGGCTGAGGGGCATGAGTACCAGGGTACAGTCTCTTTCCTAGGCAGCCTTCCTTCCCTCTGCTGCACAATGCCAACACGTGAGGCTGGAGATGAAGAGGACTGAGGGAGGGTGAAGATAAACATAAAAATAAAAATGAGGGCTTGTAAATTGGCAGCCTATGAGCCAAGTTGTGCTTGCAGATGGGTTTTATTTGGTAGACACCGTGTTACAGAAATAAGTTTGAACTGACATTTAATGATTAGTAGTTTAGACTTTTTTCAAAAAAAATCTGTATTTTTGGCTTTTCTTAAAGAGTTGGACTGTTTGGTCATATTTTACCTGTGGTTCTCCACAGCAACACTTTGCTGATGCTACTTTTTGGTGAGTCAGGTTTTCTCCATTTCTTCCCAGTCCCCACCACTCCCTTTTATACTCCCAGTAATCACTACCCTTGGACTGTTCTTTGTAGAGAAATTATTCTCTCTTTTCATGTCTCAAGCAAAGATGAAAAACTCAAAGAAGGACCAGGGACACACTGACTCTTTCAAAACAAATGGGAAAGGTCACATTTAAAGGGAGAGGGGGACTATTTGTACACACTTGGTAATAATTGCACAGAAGCTTATAAACAAAGTTTAATAGGAGTAAAAATAAAAAAGTGATAAACTCTAGTCTGGGCAAGAGTTCAAAAATGAGGGTTGTTTCTTCACAAACAGAAAAAGCTATTGAAGAATGAATAGGAGTTTTCCAGATGAAAATTAATCTCTTTGGTAGTCATCCATTCAATAAAACGTGGGGTCTAAGGCAATTTATTATTTGGAAAGTGTGCACCTTTTCCTGTAATTAAAATAAATTGATAATCTCATCACAGGGCCACATATCATATGACCATATTATTCAAGGCTATGTTTTAATTACCCTGGCCTGAGGCCCTCTCTGAGCCCAGGGGTACCTGAAAGTTCTTTTTAATAAGGAGTTAATGCTCAAGGCTCAGCACAACGCCATAGCCACTCATTTGAAAATGAGGAGTGGAGATAAATTCCATAAATCATAAGCCTGAGGAAAAAATTGTTAACCCAATATGTCCTGAGCTTTTCCATGCTTCCTTGAGGGTGTCCATTATGAATGAATACCGTGCCAGGTCACTGAAATATTTAAAGGTGAGAAGCAAAAAACATCAGAATCTAACCTTGTGGGTGTGTATACGTGTGTTTCTCAAACGAGCACATTCCTTGAAGACACTAACGCAGGTAGCCTTCCTTCAGAATCCTGGCTGTCTACCTAAACAGAGGCAGAGTGAGCAGATAGCCCTGCCATTAGCTAAGTGAGAGAGCCCTTCAGTTCCAGCAGTGGCTTGTGGTCCAGTGGTGGGGGTGGCAGTTCAGATCTGGGGGGAGACAAATTTCTCACAGGGGTGCCAATTATGGGTCCCGGTGGCCTGTGCCGAGTACGGCACATGTGAGTTAGTGTGCACCTGCTGGAGAGGCCCCTGTGCCAGGGGCGTGCTCACAGAGCCACTTAGCTGGTCTGTGTGTGTGTTTGTCGTCGAGTGCTTTGTGACTAGGCAGGGAGAGTGTAATGGCATCCCCTCATAGCTGGAGGCCTGGAAAGAGGATGTAAGTGTGATTACTGCTGACAGCTAATGGAACATCACCGTCAGAGCCAGTAATGGAGATGCTGCTTTTGGATGTCAGCTACTTTGGTTCCCATCCCAGAAAATTTCTCATAGGGAACTGATTGATCTTTCAACAAAATGACTGAATCAGCCAACTTGTTTCTACTTCTTTCATTTCAGTTTCTCATCCTTCAACTGCAAAGACAGTTGAGAGGTGAAATGTTCGCTGGGCAACAGAGAGGAGGAGAGGGAATGCCCAAGGTCTTTGCCATCACCTCATCTTCTGCAGAGACAGCAGTTACTGGCTGGAGGATGGGGACAGAGAAGGAAAAACACGAAAGCTGTCACATATGATTTGCATGCATCTGAATACATATTGGTTTTGGAGATTTACACAAACTCAGCTCAAGGTAGTTCATGGGAAATGCTCATTAACTTAGGATTGCACTTATATCTTATAAAGTCAATGGTGGCCACTGGAAATAGATTCAAGAGTAATATAAGAACATAAGAATGAAATAAAAATTTAAAATAAGAAACGATGTGGCCCATTTGGCTGCCTCTCCTACCACCTGACACTTTCCCTCCTGGGTCATGCGCGCTCATGCTTCGCCCATGCTCCCTTGGACTGCAAATTCAAGTTCCATACTTATACGTTTATGTATAAAAAAATCTTTTTAATCCTCACCTGAGGACGTGCTTACTGATTTAGAGAGAGGGGAAGGGAGGGAGAAAGAGAGGGAGAGAGGCAGCGATGTGAGAGAGAAACATCGATTGGTCGCCTCTCATTTGCGCCCTGACAGGAGACTGAATCCACAAACCAGGCGTGGGCCTTGAATCAAACCCAGGACCTCTTAGTCTACAGGAGGAAGCTCCAACCAACTGAGCCACACCGGCTAAGGCAATCCTCTATTTAGCCATTTAGTTCCAGTCTCAGCTCAGGAAACTTTTCTCTCAGTATCTTCAATTTACTGTAATTATTTTATGGTAATTATCCAAGTATGTAAACTGACTCCTCAATAGTAAATTCCCTATATTCCCCCCTACCCCTCTATTCAACCAATATTTATTGAGCAGTAATGTGCCACACAAAATTCTAAGTACAAGGAATATAGGGGTAAAGGGAGGAAGTAGTAAACAAGTAAACAAAGAAAATGATTATTTTAAATAGCAGCAAATACTGTGCTACAGAGTTTAATCATTTAGAGGTAATGTGGAGGCCAAGGAGGCATCAGAGAAAACTGAGAAATACTGCCCATCGGGTAAGGAAATTCTAAAAAAAAAGTGTTCGAAGAAGGAAGGAATGCTCAATGTTATCGGTTGCCTCTGACATTTACTTGGGCAAGGGGAGGTCATCGGGGACCCTAATCAGAATATATCAATGAGATGGTGAGAACAAAAACCCTCCTGGAGGAAGGGTGCAGAAAACAGAAAGATATTCATTCTCTTTCATTCATCATTGTACCATTTTTGTACCACCAGAGTCTAGCACATAGTAGGTACTTAATGTTGACAGAAGACATACATTTTCTGGTCTTCTGCTACAGCCCATGTAGGGATATTTTTAAAAAGATTTTATTTCTTTATTCTTAGAGAGAGGATAAGGGAGGGACAAAGAGAGGGAGAGAAACATTGACGTGAGAGAGAAATATCAGTTGGTTGCCTCTATTATCAGCCCCGACCAGGGACTGAGCCCGCAACCCAGGCATGTGCCCTAACAGGGAATTGAACTGCGACCTTTTGCTTTGTGGGAAGACGCTCAACCAACTGAGCCACACTGGCCAGGTCCCATGCAGGTTTGTATTTCACTTTGGTCTCCATAATGTCCTACATTACAATCTCTCACGGCAGTGGCATTTTGCAGCATTAATTAATTTGCATGTACGTCTCCCCCTACCAAATAATATATTCCTCGAGGGAAGGGTTTTTTGTCACATTCATTTTTGTGTCCTGAGAATATAGGACACTGTTTCTGGAATATAACAGTCATTTGGTTAATAAATATTGGATAAAGGAGTATTTTTCAGATAACAACACTATTTGCCTCATTTTTTTCCCTGAAAGTAACTAAGAATTTCAGGCCAAACTGAAGAACAGCCTAAGCTGACGTCATCTAAAAAGGAGCTTTTAAACAGAGTGAGGCCTTAGACGATATAATAAGAAACTGACAAATGGGAGATATAGAGGAACTAAGTTTAGACATCTTGCTTGTAGGAATCAAATTTATAAAGTGAGATTTATCACCATAAGGGTATTAACTAACATTTATTAAATGCTTATTATTTGGTAGATACTGTGCTAAATGATATAGGACTTAGCTACATAAATGTGCTTAATTTTCAGAACAATCTTACGAGGTAAATAATACTATAACTCTCGTTCTGCAGATGAGAAAATTTAAACTTGCCAGTGGTCATACAGATTTCAGTTCACGTATGGCTTGAGAAACCGACCATGGCCGCTGTGCTCTGCGGCTTTTAGGGGGACCTCTGAGACCTGACCGTTGATGATATGGGTGGGGGAAATCTGCACTCAGGCCCCCATTCAAATGGTAATAAACTTTGGTTGCATTACCTGAACACTGTAGGTCCAGCCATAATAAAAGACCGATCAGTTACCGGGAACATACTGACTCCAACACACTGTGCCGGGCTCTTACGTCTATTACCTTGAACCCTTGAAGGACAGACATCATTATCCCTATCTCGGAAGAGGAAACCGAGGCTCTGGGAAGTTACGTATGTTGCCCAAAATCGCCGAGATAATTTGTGGCAAGGAGGGAACTTTAATGCCCAAATCTAAGGTGTTTCCAACCGCTACATCATCTTCCCTTGCATTCAAATACAGTGGTACCACGAGTACCAAAAACAAAACAAAACAAAACCCAACACTTTCTTAACTTGGGTAAATAACAACACCAAACAAAACTAAGGGCCAGCCTGATAACGAAGTCCAGGGCCTATTTTTAAGCAATGCTGCAAATGTGCTCAGGGTACCCAAGAAGCGATAATTCCAAAAACAATCCAGAAAAGTCATTTTACCTATAACGTGCCCCCCCTCCCTCTCCCTCCCTCTCCGACAGCCAGCTTGGTTGGTTGATTTTCCACGACCTGGACGCCTCGGACGAGCCGCCCAGCCCCGGCTCTGCGGAGCCGGACCTTCGCTGGGGCCCAAGCCTCCGCAGCTGCTGCGGCTTCGCGTCGCCTCCAGCGCTGTGCCAGCTGCCTCTGCCTCACTGCACCACAGTAATGTGAACAACTGGAAGCAATAATGTGTCTCCCCATTTGCCTAACAACACCAACAAGGACAATAACTCAGAAGACTGAAGATTTGTGCTGTAATTTAATAAACCCCATGCACATTTCTACAATTGAGTATCACATCTGTGCAATGGATCCTAGAAGTATAATATTCTTTTATAAGGGACCATTAACCAATCTTAAGTTTATAGGTTTCCTTAAATCTTTTTCATCAGCTGTTAAACTACAGTAAAGAGAAAATTGCCTCTTATGAGACAAGGGATAGTAAAATACAAAGACTGTGATTAAACGTCAATCAATTAAGGATTATAATATAATAAAATGTTGACTGATGATTAAAATGAGCACATTCTAGGAGAACTGTATAAGCAACATTAAGAAGTATTTTTAAAAGTCAATAGAATAAACTTCAATGAGATCACATTTTCTTATGAGCCTTTTGCCCTATAAGTAAAAATGGTTTGTAAGAATTATTCCTCAGGTACAAAGGTCTCAAAATTGGCATTGAAATTCTATGCTAAAAGTATTATTCTAGCTTCTCATTTTACTACCCTCCAGTGTCCAGAATTGTAAATTCTTTTCTGAACAGAATAGGCAATGACATTTTCGTTTTAGCTAGTTTTCCACCATTGTGTGCAGCTGGGCAACAGTTTAGGCAAATGGGTTGTGCAGTAAAACCACCAAACAAACAACATTGCAATTGAGGTAACAAAACACTGACTAGAACTTAGGGCCCCAGGCAGGAGCTCTGGGCCTGTCTGTAAAACTTCACAATCGAAACCTCCTGAAATGGTCCCTTACAGAATTTCTTTCTCTAAAGATTGAGCACACTTCTGCCTAGGAAGAAATCACCCCGAAGTGTTACAAGTAATCCAAAGCGACCCACCGTGTTTTTTCCTTCCATCGGTCATACATCTTCTCCATCCGCTTCTTCATTTGGGCTAGAATTATGATGGAAGACCTGGGCTAACTACATCAGGTTTGGCAGCCAAGCATACCCAAAAAGGCTGAGAGGCATCTTCCTCTTTCGCTCTTCCTGTCATATTTTACTTTTCTCCAAGTATATTATTGGCACGAGGCCATTTTTTTCTGTGCTGAGATACTCCTTCCTGAGACCTTCTCTTCCACATGGCCTTCCCAAAGCAATTTTCCTGCTACACTGCTTGTACCTGGTCCCATCGGAGCTCTGAAGGCATTCAGACTCCTGCCAGTTTGCAGGGAGCATTTTGAAGCTTGTTGCAACAGCTGGCTTATATGAGCCTTGAAGGAAAAGCATGCATACACGTGGTAGCACATTGGAAGCACTAAAGCAGCTGGCAAAGTAAGCAGAGACCAAAAGGTGTGGGTAGCTCACAGCTTTGCTAGAAACTGTGCCGAAGGAGCCTTGCATGGAAGACGGAAGCATAATTAATGGATAAATCCCAGTGCAGCCTGGCTTCTGCCCTTATCGCTCTATGGAAACTAATCTGGTGAAGACCACCAATGACCTTCTAATTACCCAATTAGACGGATGCGTTTCAGTCAATGTTTTCCTAGGCATCTCAGCTGAATTTGGCAGGAAGAAAATCATGCACTCGGTAACAAAGCTGAAATTGGAACCAGGCAGATCTTAAACTCAAGATCTGCCCATTGAACCTAATTACCTAATTGTTCGATGTTTCACAGATATTATAAAGAATGGGTGAGTGGAAGAACATGACAAATTGACTGTATACTCTTTATTTTCTCTCCTTTGTAGAACAGGACCAACGAGGCAGTGATGGTATTTTAAGATGGTATAAAGCCACAAGGACGAAACGCAGTGGAAGGCAAAAGATTTCAAGAGATTTCTGAAAGACAGAAAGAGGAAAATACCTAAAGTACATGCAGGAATCAGAAGAAACCTTTTAAAAATCCATAATCAATAGCTAAGATATCTTTATATCTATATCTGTCTATCATCTAAAAAATATAACAGAAACAAACCAACTTTCCCAGCAGAACAAACTCAAAGGACACCAAGTCCTGAGGGAAGTCTAGGTTAGATATGGATGGAAATAAAAAAAGCAAGATGTGTTGGAAGCCTGTAGATAAAGAGGTAACTGCCCTGGATTGCCAGCCCTTTCCTGTAAAACAAAGTCACTATACTCCACTGTTCCAAGAGGCAAACAGAAACCTTGGTTACTGAAAAAAAAAATCTAACCAGAAAAACTTCAGACTTAGGGCACAGAGATGGGTTAAGAGAAGCTGAGACCTGAAAAGAAGTGGAATTATGCGCCACCAAAGGTGGAACTTCGAGCCCCTTCATCCTGTTTAGCGGTTCTGTGTCTAGAGCCTCTGTGTTCAGGCATATACTGTCCTCTCCCCTCTGCCCCTCATTGCTAGATTTCCCCTGCAGAGCTGAAAGTCCACAAAGACGGTGCTTCCGGATACTGACATGGGGGAATCCTGTGCATGAGAAAGCCAAGTTGCTGCCTGGTCACCATAGGATGATGCTGACAAGACTCATTCAACTCAGACAGACGGAGTTTCCAATAAGCTCTGTACTCCTGCCTCAGAATTATGAACAAACGGCTACTAAGTAATTCCTTCAAAATGGAAGGGCGAAAAATGAACAAATACAACATAATGACAAATAAACAAAATGAGGAAATCTGGTTAACAGGTTTCAAGGCAAGGAGAAGGAGAAACTTAAGCTAATGTCACAGAAATAAGAACATTGCTTTCATGAAATAAAACTCCCAGGTAACAAGAAAGAACTCAAATAGTCCAAGTGATAAATGTACTGGAAGACTTAGAAGATAAATGCAAGGAGATCAATTAAGGTTTATAAAAAGGGCAGATATATGGAAAATATGAAAAAATAGTTAAAACATTAGACAATAGTAACAAGTTACATATATGAAGTCTACAATAAGCAAAACAAAAACATGGAGAAGGAGAAATTGCCAAGTAAATAAAGAAAAAATTTTTCTCCAAATGGTTAAACATGAGTTTCTAAACTGAAAGAGTCCACCAATTCTCCAACACACACACACATACACACGGGGGGCAAAAAACATATTTTACCACATATAATGCTCACTTTCTTTGCCCAAATTTTTGAGGGAAAAATAAAGGGTGTACATCATATATGGGTAGTACTAATTCCATATCTATATACCATAAAACAAAAGATTTTTTTTCCTGAAAGATTGGGTCAAAAATGTGGCTGTGCATTATACACAGCAAACTCCAGTAATCTTGCCTCCTCACTATGGAACTTTAGAACCCTGGAGATAAAGAATGATATTTAAAGTGTTAGAGAGAGAGAAAAGCAGAGAGAGAGAAAGAATCATATATAAAGGATGAGGAACAATCTACATGAGATTTCTCAACAGCAACCCTGTAAACTAATAGACCAAAGAATAGTGCTTTCAAAATTCTGAGAGGAAATGATTTTATTAGTAAGATACTGGACCATGTGCTCCAGCAAAGTGAGGAAATAAATCAGGATTGAACCCCAAGGAGGGCATCAGGATTTTTACAGAATCAAGTGATGGTTTTGTAGACTGCCAGAGAGCAACCAGAGAGCACAAAGCTGTGGAGTGAGGCTTCCAAGGGGAAAAAACCAAATGATGAATGAAATTCTATTTGAATTTCTAGTCAAATAGAAATTTCTATTTCTATTCATATAGAATTTCTCTTTGAAATTCTATTCCATTAACTACTTGATTTTGAAAATATATTAATAGACATTAGAAAAACACGTTGGAGCAACTGATCAAAATAAATGCATGCTGTTTTTATAGAAAACTGAGCAAATAAAAAATATTGCAGTTGTTACTCAAGAATAAACAAAAATTAAACTAGAGGGAAAAAGACATTAATCAAAGTGTGCTCCTTGGCTCAGGAATAAACAGTATTCACAGTTCTTATTAAAAATGTTACAAATCTGAGAGAAATATAGTGAAGTCAGAAAACTTTTCATCTACCACAATGGGAAGTTAAAAGGATAATGTTTAATGAGTAAGGAATTTGCAATATGAGCCTTTTATTTGGAAATCTGAGGGTAAATATTAAACACCTGTAAGGGCTAACCATGGTGACTTCTGGGGTGATATCCTGAGCATAGTAAAAATATATGACAGGGGATATTTTTCATTATAAGCCTTCTGGTATCCTATGATTAAAAAAAACTATATGCATATGTTCTTTTTATGTAACTACTAAGTAATTACATTTTTAAATTTAGAAAAATACCACTGACCTCTAGGTGATTTGCTATATCCTTCCCAGTGGGGCATGATCTTGCCTCTTCTGTTTGGGAATCACTAAGCCCTGGGAGTAAACGCACTGGTCACTAGCCATTGGGAATCTGAGACCTTTTCCAGTTATTTCGCAATGTCCGTTAATAATTCAGTATTCAAGTTGTATTTGTGCTCACCTCTGTGCATATTTAGAGGTTAGTGACCAACAAGTTTGGAAGACCAGGAGAAAAAAGGAACTTAAGGTGCTACCAGGTTTCCAGTTTAGACACTAGGCTGCAACTGTTTTGCAATTCTGTGTTATTCAAAATGGAGTTAGTAGGGTCACTCATATCCATAACATTTCTTTAGTCTAATTATTACAGAACAGAGGGAAACCACTAAGGTGTGTTGTTTCTAAAGTTTTAATTATTTTGAAATACAATATATATAAAGAAAAGTGCACCAATTATACAAAAACAACTTAATGAATTACCACAAAGTGAATATCAGTCATCATCATCCAAGCCAAGACCCAGAGCATGGCCAGGCACCCTCGGGGTTCTCTGCATTCACCTTTCCGATCACAGCCCCTACCCTCTGTCTAAATGTAACCGCTATCCTGTCTTTTATGGCAATTTTTTTTCTTGCTTTTCTTTATGGTTTTAGCACTGAGGTATGTATTTAATTTCACTAAGTTCAGGTTTAATTTGGAGTTTCAGCCAAGTAGAGTTTCTAGTTGGCTAAATGGAGTCAGGGTGGGGACTGATCGGTATGGGGAAGAAATTGAGGGACTTCAGTACCTCAACAGAGCTTAAGTGCGTTTCTCAGCCTCAGCACCAGTGACCTCCCGGGCCGGGTAGTTCTTGGTTGTGGGGCAGTATCCCGTGCACGGAAGGATGTTTAGCACCATCCCTGGCCTCTACCCACTAGATGCCAGCAGCATTGCTCTTCTGGTTGTGACAACCAAAAATGTCTGAAGATATTGCCAAATAACCCCTAGAAAGGGAACAAAATTATCCTTAGTTGAGAACCACTGCTCTAGACTAATTAAAGTATCCAAAATGAAGATCTCAAAAGTCAACTTTAGGTTCTTTGGGGTGTTTTACTACTCAGTTTTAGCCAAAAGGTGGAGAAGCCAGCCTGAACGGTCTAAACTATTCCACCACTCAGCCAGAGGCTGCAAACTCTGTGCAGAATTAACCGGATTTAGTGACCTGAAGATCAATTCCCGGTATCCCAGGTGGCAAGCCTTCCAGGATGGGACACTCCAGTTCAAGTGACAGGATACCCAGTAGCTTTCTCAAAGAAATAGCGAATGAGAAATTGGTTCAATTTACTTCTTTCCCTACTACTCTTTTTTCATTTTTTGAACCTTTAAAATCTATCAACCTATGAAATGGTCATATGGTAGCAAAGAACCTCTATATCACATGTGTCACATGTATCATAGTACTTTATGAACATGTAACCATAGATATTTATAACAATATATTTTATAGTGTTATAAATATGGACACATCTGTATTTATAGACACCTATGTAAACTGTAATAAAATACATATTACGTGAAGTAATATATAAACATTAGAGGATCCAATCAAAAGAAGAGTGGACAATAGAATCCCAAATCTGATATTTATCTGCTGTTCAACCTTGAGCAAGTACTTTATCTCTCTCAACTTCACTTTTCTTGTTCATACCATGAGACTCACCAAGCACACCTCTAAAAGTGATTTTTTAATCTAATGAGATGAGGCATGTGAAAATGTGTTACAAACAATAAAACACAATGATAATCTATTGCATTATTTTCTAAAGCTCCAAGGAAAAAAAGAGATTCGAGACTTGCATACAATTAATAATACAATACTGTAGAGTCTCTCTATATGATTTCTTTTTATTGGACTTATAGGCCAATAGCAGAGAATCGAATCGTGTATTTTAGGACTTCTGGGCTTTGAATCTGAGACAGAACTGTAGTTGAGAGAACTCCATGCAGGCATCAAAAGGCCCACATTGGGCCGTCTTGGTGCCGTACACTCTGTCACTTTGTCAGACGGTTTTTCCTGATTTTTTAAAATCATGTTTCTCCCACTCATTTTACCTTTTGCATAAAAATTAAGTACCTAATCAATGTATTTATTTCATGTCTAAGGAAATCTCAGTGAGACGCCATTGTTCCTTCCAAGCCGCAAACTCCTGTGGTCAGCGTTCACGCTTGTACTTTTTCTTAGTCCAGTGTCCGATAAAGCACCACATGCAGGGAGGTACCTAGTGGTGTTATGGGATTAGAGAAGTTCTGGGGGAACGTGAGGGTCCCTAGGGTAAAATGGAGACCAGCGCCCTCTGCTGGTGTAGAGAGTGACGGTAGGACAAGAGGAGAAACTCTTTTAGACAGGGTAGCCAGGAAAGATTTCTGAGTATGTAATATTTGAAAAGAGAGCTGCATGATGAGAAGGAAAAGAGCCGTTATGTATTTATACACAATCATTTATTTAAAACTCTACATGAGATTATTTTATGATCAATATTTACTTATATATAGATGTAGATGATGTAGTTATAGATAGATAAGGTATTTAAGACTCATTCTAATCCAGGTTAATCACGTTAATTTTATCTGCAAAGACCCTTATTCCAAATAAGGCCACATTCTAAAGTTCCAGGTGGGTATATATTAAACCCACTAGAATAATATAAGAAATACATAATGTTGATACTGCTTCTACTATTAATAAATGATGTAAGTGGCACCAAAGATTATATTTGTTTAATACTATTACACTCACATGAAATTATATTCATCATAGAATTGCACTTTTGAGATAACCTATTTGTCTACAAATTTTTCTTTTATAAATCATTTAAATTACCTTAAACCATTACCAACATTTGTACTTTAACTTAATGTTCAAAGCAAAATTATACCAAAGTTGTTTATTCCAGACCATAAAAACTGTGTTATTTCCATTGACTTTGTTGTAGGTGCAGTGGAAACATTTTCAATAGTAATGTTCCCATCCATAAAACAGACCCAAGCATCCAATGGATGATGTGGATTTAGTTTGCCTCAGTTTAAGTTACCATCTTTCAGAATGTGAGGAAAGTTAAATAATCAATATTCTTGACCTATCAGCTCTGCTAAACTTTTATGGCTGCCTACCCCTAGAGAGATGCCATTTTCTTTGCACTGAAAGATTTGCAAAGTGTCTGGACCAAAGTGAGTAGAATTGCCCTCATTCACAAAAGGCCTCAGTGAGCAGATTAAAAACCAATTCCCTTCCTCGGCTGCCTTTTCATCTGCCTCTTGTGGTCATTTCTGCTGATGTCAGCTCCGCTCTCCCCAGCCATCTCTGTCGTTTTCCTACAGAGATGGATGGCTGAGCGGACTGCGGGAGTAGCTATCCATCACACGCGCCTATGAATAATCAAGGCCATGGCTGTGGCTCCAGTGAGTGAGGCCTGCATCCAGCAACGCAGCCCTCTTGTGCCACCCACAGAGAATCAGGGAACCTGAAAGATTTTCTACTTATTTCAGAGTGCTGCTAACTGCTCACCTACTGAGATCGAAAAGCGGAAGCAAAGATGAATGAAAAGTGAAAAGGATTGCTTCTCCGTCTTTTGGCTAAGATCGAGTGTAGCATCCGTCCTTATCAGGTTAATATCCGATATGCCCTCTATCTGAGGACATCATATTAAATGGGTTTTCGGAGCTGGGAGATGGAATAAGAGCTTGCTCTGTCCACTCCGCGCGTCAACCCGGTATTGCGGTACCTCCGGAACGGTGCACCAACCTCCCCCCTTCACCCGCCACCAAAAAAGAAAAGAAAACTGAAAAGGAGATAAAAAAACTGAATAAAGATAATCAGGAGCTGAGACAATGGGATCTTAGAGGGTCCTTGAACTTGTTGATTTTGCTCCGAGAGCAGTTTGCTCTGTGTGTGCCAAGGCTTAGTATACAAAGAAGAATGCCTTTGTGGGGTCAAAGGAGCCAGAGGCACTGTGTAAGGCACGCACCTGGGTGTGACAGAGCTGGACTGCTGCTCACAGAAGTATGGAAAGATATGTTTCTTGGTGACCCTGTGATATTAAATACCTAGATGCACTGAGAGCTTAATAAACATTACGGAGGGATCCAGTTTCTCCTTTTGAGCTTTTTAGGTCACAGCCAGTCATTCGGCACCGTTAGGCAGGCCGCGGCGCTGATGCGCTGGTGATTTGTGAAGAGGTGCAGCGAATGCGGTGTGCAAGTCCGGGCTAAGGGCTATTTCAGAACAAGGATTCGGATGCTTAGCTCGAGCCAGTCAAGCCCCATTTAAAAGGCAGAATAGTGGTGACAAAATAGAGTAAACTTAATAGACGAAAAATGTATCTTCTCGAGGGGCCTGGAAAAACTTTTGGGACGTACGTGAGCCATCGTGCCCTCCCCGGCTTCACCTCTCTTTTTCCAGGACAGTCGTTCCATAACAATGCCGTGGATTTGGTTGAGCACCTACTGCCTGGGTCCAGGTAAAATACATTGTGTCCAAGGAGTGTACAACTGTCTAGCGACGCCAAACTCACGGGTCCTCATTTTCTTTTCCTTTGGAAATACACGGATTTACGCCTTCTCCCCACTCTCTAAGCTGAGAACGCATGTCTTCTACAGCGGCAAATAGAAGGCATAATAACTGATCTGTGCTAATGCTGGGGTTGTAGCGAACTCCCCCAAAGCCCCCTATACCCCTCAGCGTAGGAAGAACAGTTGATGGGTGGCCTTCTGGAGACAGCATCACGGCCTGGGTGACAGTGCTGTCTCTGCTTAGGTTTTGAACTCCCACCGCAAAGAAACGGAAGACCTCCGTCAACCAAGTCAGTGAGATATTTTTGAGAGGTTCATACTTTTCCTATGTAGTTGTCCAGCGCTGGATCACAAGGGGACTGTTTTTACATCTGACTTCATGTATTTACATAACTTTTATACATGATACATTCAATATACCACATATTGAACTAGTCCGAGTCATGTGTGCTTCAGAGATCTTTATATTTACTGAGACTCATCAGAGAAGATCATTGAAATGCGATGAAGAAAACCAGCAGTATTGCTTTTCGAGTACAGTTTGTACCATTTTTCATTCAATATAATGCTGTTCTGATTGGAAATCCATAGTCTGCTCTTAACCCTCAAACTTTCCCTCCAAACAGTGGACAAACGAAATAATTTTTTCCCCTTTAGAACTACTCCTCTCTGGTGCCTAAGATCCTAAAAATATGCCAAGTTTAGCTCTTGATTTTGTATCACAATGTATTGTGACTGCAGGAATGTCGCAAAGTTTAAAAACTCAGCGTAGATGAGTAGCTTTTCCGAAGTTGGCAGCACTCTGTCGAGTTGAAGTTGCTGCTGCCACTCACTGCTTTGCATACACTCTCCACCTGAGAGGAGAGATCTCCTCTCGCTTTTTACCATCCCAAGATCAGCTCAACACCAATTAGCTCAACAGATACTAAAATTAGGTAAAGTAAATCATTGGGATTGTCTCAGTTGTACCTATGGGGCTCAAGAATGCAAGGCACCTAGCTGAGGGGTCAGTGGGGGCTGGCGTCCAGTCCACATTTTGGTCATCAAGCTGTGTGCTGCACCCTGGAATGACGCTAAATCCACTCAGAAGAAAAAGCACCATATTCTGATTCGCAAAAAGACATCAGATCAGCTGTTGGCCACCCTGTGTGTAGCGAGATCCACACAAGCTGGGTTAGGGACCTGATTCAGCCTCTTTTCTTCTTACTACTCCCCCGATTTCCTAAGCACATAGCTCTTCCTCACCATTTGTAGCAACAGGTCTCAAACAAATCCATGGTACCTTTTAATTTCAACTAGTTTGGAGGAGTATAAGAAGTTTTTTATGTTCCTCTTATACCAAAAAGTATTTCTGATGATCAAAACATGGTATTATGCTGTGGCATGACTTGTCCATATTTTATAGCACCTCAAGTTGGGGGAAATAAATACATTCCGGCAATCACCAGGTTAGATTCTACGAGGGCTGAAAGAAAGAACTGTGGGCCTGCGAGTTTATTTACATTGCATAGATGTGTGTGTGCATGTGCACATTTAGCAGCTTTTGTTCTTGTTTTCGCTCAACTTGGAGTCTCATTTGGATAGTTAGAACATCTTTTCTATCTCTTTCATTTGCTGCATAATAAATTGTTTATTCTTCAAGGTTCAACTGCAATGTCACCTCCCCTGGGAAGACTTCTCACCATCAGGCAAGTAGCCTACATGCTCCCGTGTCACTGCATGCATCTATTGCAGTCTGACCACTGGTAGTTTGTCTTTGCCTGCTCTATTGGGCCAGCTTGGCTATGAGTGAGTTCTTTGAAGAGAAAGACCACTCTGCAGCTCCAGGGTCAGGGAGGAGGGTCGCGGACATCTCAGTGATTCAGAAAATGCTGAGGTCAAGGTGAATGACATAACTCCTACAGCATGATCATTAATCTCTGAGGGTTATGGCTTCTTTGAAAATGTTACATACTCTCTCCTTAAGGGGAAAAAAGTACATATATGCATATGCACATCTTGCATAAAAGTTTGAGCTGTTCTCTGGTCCTCTGAAGCCCTTTACGGACCTCCCTATGAGTTCACGGAGTTCAGCTTAAGAACCAGTTGCTAAAGGAAATAGGTTATACCTTTGGTAAAATAAAGTGCTAAACATTTCCCTGCCATTTGCTTCACTCAAATATTTATCGTGCTGGATATGGAGGCTGCTATGATGAATATCATACAAGTGCTCGCTGCCCAGTGAAAAAGACAGACAGATGAGTCCATAATGATCCTAGGACATCATAAGTGCTATTGTAGCAATGAACACAGAATGACGGCGTCAGGGAAGTGGATTTCAGGTTCATGATTTCATGGACCAAAAGTTTTCAAAAAAAAATTGGGAAACTGATATAAACGGTCAAGTTTTTATCCCAAATCAGTCCTTTAAAAAAAAAAGTGTTCTACTATCACCCTTATTTCAAAAAATCTGACTACCCCAAAAGAACAAAAATGTATAATATTGGAATAAAGAGAAATCTTTTCATTGATTGTTCTAACTTTGTGAGAATAATTTTTTTTCTCATTTTCTTGTGGACCTCTGAAATCTTCTCACACACTGGCACCAGGGCACTGAGTATTTGAATCTCACTATTATAGAGAATCACTGAAGGCTGGCCAGAAGAACTGTCCAAACTGGATCCTAAGGGATCAATGAGAAGCTAGAATGGGGAGAGAAATCGAGGGAGGGGCTTATTTTAGGAAGATGAAATAATAGTTGAAAGGCTCAGAGAATAAATATATATCTGTGTGTGTGTGTGTATCTATATATATCATGTATGTAAGGTAGTAAGGTGGGTGAGCTCAAGTTAGCAGCAAAATCTTCATGGAAAAGGAGAAATGGGCAAGGTTTGAAAATTCTTAGGAACTGGACTTACGCAGAGGAAGGGCATCTCGTGGTGGTTGGCTACAGAGGCCAGTGCAGAGGTAAAACTGTAGGAGGGTTGAGGCCCCTGCGTGAAAACGGACTCACCCTGGAACCACGTGTATGAGCAAATCAGCCAGCAAAATGCTCCTACCAGCAGCGTAATTGCAGAGAAGGTAGGACTGAAAGGCAATGAGGTGAGCCTGTGAGTCTCCGTGCAGGAGGAGACTAAGGGAGGGCTGGCTGACTGCAGAGTGGCATTTGCACCAGAGACTGATGGGAGGATGGAGCAGCTAGAGTCAAGGCAAGCATCCAGAAAGTTTTTCAGTAGGGAAGGTCAAGAGTTTTTTCTTTTTTTTTTTTTTGTCTAGGTAAAAGTGGAAATAGAGTGAACATATAAATGTAATATATAGAAAGAAACAGAAGTACCTGTGATAGATCCATACACACAGAATTAATATTATCTTATTTTTAAAATAATATTAAAGTAGTGTCTTCTATTCTCGATATGCCATGATTTTCTTTAATCAGCCTATTTGGCTAATCGAACCCTAGTAAATACTTATTTCACTTTTAAAATATTTCTCACAATTGTAGGAATGCTATTGGGTAGTGTTTGTTGGTGATGATTTTTTTTTTAAGTTTCAGCTTTGCAAGGGTATATAAACAGATTATTCAGATAGTATAGCTAATTTAAAGTAATTTAAAATGTTATGTGATCCCAAATTAATTTTTTCAAACAAGCAGTAGGTGTGTGCCCCTCAGCTAACCCATGGCTAATGCTATTAAATAATCCCCCATTGAGAAAACTAAGCCTTTAATGAAAGGTACTGTTAATATTTCTGGGCATGTTTCTATTGAGAGAATATTATACGTTATCCACAGTTTTTTACTGTACTTGTGGCATGTGAATATTTAAAGGCTGTCTTTCTCTGGAATCACAATTTCTTACCAGCCTTTCTTCCACCTGAGATTATCCTTTTAAATCTGTAACAAATAATTTTTAGACACATTTCTTATTATAGCATTACCACAGCCAGCACAAACATCTTCTTTTTCCTTTCTCCCGCCATGTGTACACATAATGGAGTTTCTTATTAAATATACATGCAATTCCTCGTTGCATATAAATGTACCTCATCAAAGAATAAGGGAGACCCTGCAACTCTGCTATCGATTGGCCATAAAGACAAGCTAATATCTTGGGCTTCTCTTATTTAAAAAAAATAAATAAATAAGCTGACAGAATCACGTGACTTTGGCGACAAGCTCAAGAAGCTCTAATGTGGCTCCCTTCTTACATATTTATTAGGCTGCTTTATCACATACTTTTGAGACCAAGGAAAGTGAAACTGCTTTTCTTTCTGAAGAGAATTTACAGAAGTCACTGGTTTTGTCTTCATGGAGCTATCCTCTTGTCTTTGGGGAAGCCGCTGCTCTAAAGAAAGTCATACTGTGGGAGTGGGGTGGGGAAATATTTTCTGGTAGTTCAGGTTTACCTCAAAGGAAACACCATGTAGTGCCATAGAAGATCCTTTCAATAAGTAAAGAAGCAGAGTATTTCTCATATCCAAACAAGTTCATTTTAACATTAGATGCAAATGATTTGAAATTCACAAATAGGTGATGCAAGGAAGAAGGAGAAAATCAGGAGCCTTATTAAGGAATAATATAATAAGGACTTGGAAGAACAGTCTGTTGTTTGGTCGAAGGTGCAGGCTTCCTCAGAAAGCTCTTTTCCCAGTGGTTGGGGAGTGCTAAATGACACTGTTGGAAAACACGCCAGGATGGGTGACTTCCGCCAGGTCCTCTTGCTAGGTGAAACATATCTATTGACTTACAAGCTGGATGCATGTGTCAAAATACAGTCGGGTATTTTTGTAATAATAGCTAGCAGTCATGGCTGTAAATTATTTATGGAGAGTATTCAGTGCAAACAGGTTAGTGCACACATCCTCTTCGGCTTGACTGCCCTGGTTTTAGATCACGCAGACATTCAACTCCTTAGAGATCTGCTCTTATCACTGCACATCCTAAAAGGGGGCCCAAACTGCAGTCAGTTCAACAACTCACAGCAGCTGGGCCTCTTGCTAAAGCTCTACCTCAAGGTTCAGTGAGTAAACACGGTCCCTCTGCCCCCTCTCTCATACCTGCCTGGCCCGGGTGATGTAAGGTAATCTCAGACATGAAGGTGGATCGATCTCCCGAGCAAAGCATGGTGGTGCTGTGCTATCTTTGTGCAGAAACATGGAAGAATGTGCACAGAAAAGGCCACTGGTGATCTTAACGCAAGCTGACATTTCACTAATGCCATGTTTCGGAGGCCAGAAAGAGGTGGCTGGCCAGTGAAGCCCTAGGGTTAAATTTAAATAAGCGTGGCACCTCCAAGGCAACAAGGGGCATGGATTGCTTCTTCTGTCCTGCACTATTCGGCACCGGCCGCCTTGCCATTTCTTCTCAGTGATCAGTGTAGGCAAGTGGACTTCTCTGCCGCTTAGATGGCCAGAAAGGTTACAGCATCTTTTACATTTTAAGAATTAAAGCCACAAGGGAGAGCAAAGTCCCTGTTAATATTTCAGGAAGGCTATTCCACCTCCCCACCAAACGGGCAATTAATGCAATATGGACCTCAGGTGCCGCCGTTAGACAACTATACATTTCACTGTGCCTTCTTTGTCCTTTAAGATGAAAAGGTATTACAGACTTTCCACTGCTTAATATTTTGTCATTAGAGATCACAGCTTTTATTTGTGGGTTTAGAACAAGAAGCGGGTTAAGCTCTCGGTTCACCAATTTATAAGCATCATAAAAGGATGTTAGCACAACTGTTGGAGCAAAACTTAGAAATACAATAAGCGATGTAAAATGGAAAGGGCCGAAAATAAACTTCGTGAGTGTGAGAATCAGCTTTCTTTAGGGTTTGACAGCAACAGTTTCTTTCCCAATTGTTATGCAGAGTGTGAGAAGGCAATAGATAAAACCTCCGTGGCTCAACCGGCTCAGAACCAGAAATCGGGAACCCTGGCTCAGCCACCCAAAAGCCTGCCTGACTTAAAAACATTCCATTAGCCTCTCGGAGAGTCCGTTTCTCCATCTATGAAATTCTAAAACTAAAATCCTTCCTTAGTGTCATTTTATTGTCAGGACGAAACTACATGATACAAGGAGAGAAGCTTATTATAATAGGTTGAATGGTGAGCACCCCCGCAAAGAAAAATCTGGCCATTTCTAAATGTCTGGAAGCTGTGAATGTTACCTCAGTTTGATGTAAAAAAAACAACAACAAACCCAAAAATGAAAAACCCCAAATGCATTTTTCAATGATGTGATTAAGTTAAGAGGCTTGAGAAAGAGATCATCCTGGGTTGGCTGAGTGGCCTCCCAATCCAATGACAAGCGTTCCAAGGACACAGAGAAGAGAAGACAGAGGCAGAGGAGAAGAGCCGGTGAAGAGGGAGGTAGAGGCTGAAGTCATGCAACCACCAGGCGAGGAAACGAGCAGCCACCAACCACCAGAAGCTGCAAGAAGGAAGGAAGGGCTCCCCCCTGGGTGTCGGGGGAGAGTGGTCCTGCCAACACTTAGATTTTGGACTCTGTCAGAGAATTCATTTTTGTTTGTTTCATTCAATCCACTAATTTTGTGGTAATTTGTCAGCAGCCTCAGGAAACTAGTATAATGATGTTCAGAGTGGGAGCTGGGAGGGGACGGTGAGAAAGGTTCACGCCTCTGCATAGAATTTAAAGTGCCCCTCCCACTCAGTGATCAAGAGAAATAATTTTTAAGGCAACATTCAGAAAAATCAGAAGCAATGCTAAAAAAATCCATGATGAGAAAAATATTAAAATTTCTAGGTGATAAAAGATTTGTCTTTGAGATTGAAGAAATACCCTCATATTACTATAATAATTAAAAACAAAGATCAGGTGAGGCACCATGTTTCTGTTAGAGCATCTAACTGAGAAGTTTTCAGCCAGTTTTCAGTTGAATTGTGCTTTGGAGATGGGTAATTTGAAAGCCATAATAAATGAAAATATAAGGCCTTCAGGGTCAAATAAAATGCTAATCACAAAGAAAACCTTCACATATTAGACTGTGGTTCTAGTCTCTGGCTGCATATTAGAAACACCTGGGAAGATTTACAAACTCTCAGTGCCTAGTCTGCCTCCCAGACGTGTTATATCAGAATTGCAGGCCATGGGACCCAGGCACCAGACTTGAGGTCCCCTAGGGGATTCCAGTGGCAGCCAAGGCTGGGAATCACCTTGTGAAACATAAAGGTGGGTGTCTGGGTATTTGGGAGGCTGAGTTCTGTGAGCCATACTTTGGTATGTCATTTAAATGATAAATGGTAAGGGGCGATTTTGAACCATGTCTAAAATGATGCATCAATCAGGGTGTACTTTTCTTTCCAACAGTTTAGTTTCTTTAGAGAGTTGTCTGTGGTAATTCACAGGAGATGATAACAGTGACTGTGGTGGTGCTTGTGTAGTTTTTTAGTGTTTGCAAAGCACTTAACTATCTTCCCCTTAGTCCCCAGTGTGATCCCTCAAACATAGTTGTGTATTTCTCAAATACATTTCTTGAACGCTGTTTTTACTGAAGTATGGTGAATGATAACCCCCAACCTAAAAAATATACATCTACTTGGAGCTTATTTGGAATAAAAAGCTCTTTGCAGATCTAATTAAGCAAAGGGTCTTGAGATGAGATCATCCTGGATTATCCAGGTGGTCCTTAAATCCAATGACAAGAGACCCACAGAGAAGAAGACACAGACACAGAGGAGAAGGAGACTCCATAGGAAGAGAATATGCAGCCACGAGGCAAGGAAACCTATGGTCACCAGAAGCCACAGAGGCAAGAAGGGATTCTCCCCTAGGGCCTTTGGAGGGAGTTTGTTTTAACTGATCCTTTGATCTTGGATTTCTCACCTCCAGGCATGTAAGACAATAAATTTCTGTTGTTTTAAGCCACCAAATTTAGGCCCCTCTCTAGTTTTATGAGAGTTCAAACTCTCTGTTATAAAGAAGGACCTCATGCTCTGGTCCCCAGCTGTCTTGACACTCTTTCCTCCTGCCAGTGCCTCGCGTATCCTACCTGAGTCATCTTGCTCCTCCCCACTCCCCCATGTCCACGTCTGCACCAGCATGGCTGTACCTTTCCATGTTTGCTTGTGCAGCTCCCACCCCCAACAGACCCCCTTCCAAGGCCATAGGTCTGGTGGACGCCTCATCAACGCTCAGCCCAACGCACAGGCTGTGAACCCTCTTAAACCCCTTGGCAGTCTGAGCCTCCTTGATCTGTTCTCAGACTGCCTTTTATTTACTTATTGCACCCTTTTATTACAGCATATACCATATGTCACTGGAATCATTCGTTTACCCAGCTATTTCCTCTGCACAACTGAACACCTTGAAGGAAGAGTCATAGTCTCCTTGAGTTTTCCAGGACTTAACAAAGTGTCTGACTTCTCTCCAATGCTCAATAATCGTTAAATCAATTAGTTTGTTTATTAATAATGTATTTTAACATGAATTAGTTTATGTTTGGTTAAATCAACTAGTTTACTGATAATGCCTTTCAGTATACATTATTTCATCTAATATATATATATATTTTAAGATTAGTTATTTATTTTTAGAGAGGGGGAAGAGAAGGAGAAAAAGAGGGAAAGAAACATCAATGTGTGGTTGCCTTTCGCATGCTCCCAACTGGGGACCTGGCCCACAGCCCAGGGATGTGCACTGCCTGACTAGGAATTGAACTAGTGACCCTTTGGTTCACAGTCTAGCACTCAATCCACTGAGCCACACCAGCCAGGACCATTATTTCATTTAATATTTTAAACATCGAGTGCAATGCAGACTACTATTATATTTTTTACAGAAGAGAAAATTGAGGAACAAAATAGTGAATTAAATTGTTAGAATTTAAATCTAGGAACTTGATTTCAAATTGGTACATTGCATATACACACACATATATATTAAGCCACATATATTTAACCATATATATATATATATATATATATATACACACACACACACACACACATATCTATTTAACCATATATACATAGGCTTGGTAAAAGTAGGTCTACAGTTTTTCATACAGAAAATACAATAATTAATAAATAATGTAAGAATAAACTCCGTTTCGTGTACTCACAACTGTAAACCTACCATTGTAACTCCTGTATATTTGACCATATATATAACTACATATATTTAACCACATATATATGCTTAACCATAACTGTTTATAATATATTACATAGGTCTCTCTATAACACACATTGCCTTGTCACTTTCTGCCTAGTGTTAAAGCTATTTATGTTTTAAGTCTTACCTTTTGTAAGTTCATTGAGAATAAGATCTACATTTTATTTAAAATTTCTGCCGTACTATGCCTTCTAAAAAGCAGTCATTCAAATATTTGTTGAATGGAGTAATGATCAGTGCAATGGCTATGTTTTATTAAAATGTGCTCCATATTTCTTACCCTATGAGGCCATATAATATCATCTTACTAAAAGCCGTCACTCTGGAGTGCCCAACCTGTTGCCCGTCCATTTTTCTGCCCTGACTCAGGAGATAGGGGTTTGGTGGCTGGACTGCTCTTTGACTCTGAATGCCTTCCTGCCGCTCTGGAGATGCAGCCGGGCTTATTCTTTTCATTGATTTTCCAGGAAGTTAATCAGGGATGGAATTTCTAGGAACAAGCTCAGTCAAAGCCAGTAGAGATGCTGCCATGGACATTCCTGTGGAAAGGGCATGCTTGGGGCTTTACTTTTCATGCCCCCATGGATAAGGATATGCCAGCGGGGCACTGAGACTTGCAATTACTGTCAGTACAAAAGAAACGATTACTCAAATTTTAATCATAATTTCTAACAGAAAGTTGAAGGCAGTGTCCAGGGCACAGGAAGTGCAAAGCAGATGAGCGTTGTGGGAGAGGTTAAGCAACTTCAGTAGAAAGCAGGCAGTGGCTATGAGCTGGAAAGAGACCACTATATAAATAAAGGTAGAATGGGATCTAATGGGAAGAGTCAGGAAAGAGAGGGAAAGGGGATGTTCCCATGAGACCAGAAGGTGCCTTAAGCCTACCCTACTCTGTCACCACCTGAGGAAGTGACAGTAAATACTCATAAAATCAAATGTATGATAGTTTGATCATTGTTTCCACATATGTATTTCATAGGCAAACTGGAAGGATTAATTTCACTGTGGAATTCTTAAGACAAAATAGCTCTAAAGAGTAACAAAGAGTCCACATTTTAAATGCTTTTATAACAGGTGGCAGGTAAATAACACAGTTCAAGTACATGGGTGTTCTCACAGTGAGAAGGACTTTCTCAGTCGTACACGGTGTTGTAAATCAAGTGTTACATGGAAGAAAATGAAATTTTGCTTACTAATTGAGATTTTTTTATTTTCAGCCCAACAACTAAGCTTAGTTTTCATGCAAGTGTTATTTACCTCCACGAGTAAACAATTCATGAAAATAAGTTTTATCCTTAAGAAAATTATTGATGTTTGTTGAAAATTCATAAAATATTTTCTCATAGTTACAATGCTATTCTGTGTTTATAGGCTTCCAAGTCACCTCCCCTCAAACTCCATTTAAGCCAGGAAGTATTCAAAATATAAAATTATAGTATGAGACTTATAGCAATGTAATCGTTTGTGCATATAGTCATCCCATAAACACTTACTGAATGCATTCCGTAAACTCAACATTGGACTAGTTACTACAGAGACCAAAAAAAATTTTTTTTAATAAGATAGTCTCATGTTCTTAAAGTGTTCAGAGTCCAGACACATTCATAAATATAATCTATAATATGCCGTAAATGAAGAACGCACATAGTTAAGAAAGTGTAGGTTCCCCAACAGGGGCACGAAATAGTAAAACAAGAACAGCCCCGCTGTAGTGCCAACAAGGGGAATGTTTCCTAGTGACATTCAAAAACAATGTTGCCTTTATATCTGCTTAATGGCAGATCTGCATTTCGTAGGAGATATTTCTTAATGTTCAGTAATAATTTCATACTAACCAATGTTAGTAAGAAAAATGATATAGTAGATACAAGGCCATGTATCAGGACTTTGCCCATGAAATATAATTATAATTTCCTCCTTTTGAAAAATAGAACTCAAACAGCTGATACTGATAAATTTTAGGTTGCAGAAAGTAAATTCGCTTGGTTAAAAATGTAGAGCGGAACTCTGGAAAGGCAGACAAAGAATTTAGCCAAGCAGTAAAGGGGGAGAAGAAGGGTTAGGGGAGGAGTTATAAGTAATGGAACAGCATGAGCAAAGCACAAAACTGTGAAAGGGTGTGACATGGATCTACAGGGGCTCAGAGTTCTTACCTGAGTGGATAAGAGCACGCCTCTCAGTTGATCAGCATGTGCTTTCGCTACTGACTTGGCAATAAAAATGATAGGCTGTTGGAAAAGAGGGAGTGTTATGAGGCCAGAAGCTCTGACTTTGCACCTTACTAGCCTTGCAAACTTACATATTACTTAAATCTATTCTGCCTCAGTTTTTTTCATGTGTAAAATAAGGATCCTAAAATACTTAGCCCATAGTGTTCTTCTGAAGGATATATATATAGATATAGTATAGATGATAGATATAGATATAGATATATGAAGGATATATATGAAGGATAATATATATAATATACATATATTGTATATATAATTTATATATATAATATAAAGTCCTTAAAATAGTGCTTGGTCTTGGGGGAAGCAATCCACCACTGTCTCTGAGCATTCTCGCACCTTCTTGCTGGAGATGCCAAGATTTCAAAGCTTGTTGCTCTTAATCAAGGACACTTTTCAGGATTGTGTTTACAGCAAGCAACTTGAAGAGGTAAACTGAGGTCTCCTTGTGGGACAAAGAGCACACCTGATCGCTGCTTGCTATAAATTAGCAAGTTTTCAAACCCAGTCAGTGTTCTCCTATAGTGGACCTGCAATATGGGAGGTGCAGGCCTTCATCTGGGCTTACACTGCATCCCCCTCCTGAGATCTGAGGGACAAACAAATGATGCAGACTTGGTCCTCACATTGCTTCCTCTACAGTCGGTATTAAAGTCCTTTGTCTCTGACCCAGAAGTCTAGTGTCTTCTGCCAGCATCCATGAAAGAATAACAGGCTAGATTATTAGTTTTCTAAGTATGATACATTCAAATCCTATACTCAACAGTTGGCACATAATGAACATTAAATAAATATTAGTGTTAAGGGAGAGGTTCTGACAACGGGAGCTGGAGAGGTCTGTAAAGACAAGATGAGCCCTTGAGAAATGGGACTGACAAATGCATCGGGGGGCTGATTCTTGAAATGGTATGTTGGTTCTTTCCTTTTATTTCCTCCCCTTACTTGTATTCCTCATTATCCAGTATTTCCAGTAGTTTTTGCACCAGAATGTCCTTCTAAAATTGTCCACTGATGATAGGATCTGAACTCAACCTAACAGCTTTCCCTCAACACACCTGCCTCTGAAAAGAAAGTACAAACATTTGGAGAGCCGGAATAATGACAGGATTTCTGCCATGTCTAATGAAGAGATAGTAAAAAACAGTAAAAGCTATTTTTGTTTTGACTTTTTAAAATTTGCCAAGAAAAACAAAGCTCCATCCAGAGGTAATGAAGGATATTTGAGGAAGTGGATAAATGAAATAATATTAATCTGTATTTTAAAATAAAACATACAGGGTCAAGTTGCCTTGGGCATTTCCTTAGGGACACTGGGACAGGAGGGGTTCGGGAGTGAAAAGCTGTACAGGAAGGAGGACAGGTGCTGAGGAAGTGAAATGAGGGCGAAAGACACAGAGCTAGGGAAGTTGGCTCACACCTCTGCATCCCGCAGGCCACAAGGAGGAAGAAAGCACAACCTCTCTCATCTTCCTCCTCCTGACCATTCCCTTTTTCTTCATTCTCTGCCACTGCATTTTCATAAGGCCAATGAGGATGGAATTGGTACCAAAGTACAGCTGCCTGGGAAGGAAGGTGATGGAACAAGGTGAACAGAGAACTGGCAGCAGGGGAGTCACCATTGCATCAGTGGTCTCTGATAATACACAGAAATTGTGGCAACCTGCACCTTAAAAGAAACCACCAATGAGATAAAGTGGGGGAGGGGTGCCAATTAATCAGGCGTTATTGTCTTCAGACACTTGGAAAGGATGCCCATCTTTTTCCAGTGGTACACTCTCAGAGAGTATCCAAAGTTTAAATTTTGGACTCATTACTGAGACCATAGCTTGACCTAAAAGAAAAAACAGTGCACCAGGGTCAGAAGACCTGAGGGGTTTTCTTGCCTCTGTCACCTCCTTGTCCAATGACCTTAGGCAAGATGCTGAGCCTGAGCTGGAGTTTCCTCTTCTCTGAAAGGAAGGTAACAGTGTCTAACTCCCAGGGTCCTGGGAGCATAAGCCAAGTAATGTACGCAAAGTTCTTGGACACTGTAAATTCTGAAGTGCTATATGATGAGAAAAACAGTATGAAAGAACTGCTCTTTCAAAATTAAATCCCATAAGTTTCCAATTGTATAAGAATATAATCTTGTGCTAGCTATCCTAAGATCAAGCAGTTTGAAACTTTCATATGTGAATGGTCTGAACAACAGAAGCCGGGCCACATGACTATATACATGTTTAAGTACTATAAACTTGAATATTTTGATATTATACATGTGTTTATAAGGAGAAAATGAAGCATGAGTTGACACTACAATTTCTCTCACAGAAATGACCTTGAAAAGCATCAACATTTCTCAGAATTAGAGATTCCTTAAACTATCATCCCTTTGAACTATATTATCAGGACTATCAACACTTTGAAAGCATAAATAATTACATATGGAAGTCCCAGGAATACCTCATTCTTCTATCAAACCACTGCTGGGGGCAAGGTGAAGATGTTAACTTTCTGTGCCACCATGTGTTTGCTCATATTTTAATGACAAATAGAGACACTGGTGACCTGAAATATTTTGCATAATGACTTACATCAGATTGAAAGAAGCTCCAAATTGTTGATAAGTTGGTAGGAACTCTATTCACCTCTTAAAATAAGGTTGCCAGATAAGCTACAGGGCACCTAGTTAAATTATATTTTCAGATAAACAATAAAGTATTGCAATGAAATGCAACATTCGGGACATGTGCATACTAAAATATTATTCGTTAGTTTTCTGAAGTTAGAGTTTACCCAGCATCTGTATTTTCGTTCGTTGAGTCTGGCAGCCCTCTGCGACGGCCGGGGCTGCTCCGTGCCCCTGCGTCCCTGTGATCTCGCCATATTTGGGTAACTTCCCAAGGTAAACAGCTCTGTCCCTCTGGTGTCAGTGGGACTTGGTATCTCTCCTCGCCCTCCCTGACACTGTGAAGGGGGAGATCCTTCAGCCTTGGAGCCCGCAGTCATGGCTATGAAGTTACATGCTTGTCTGAAATCACTTAGAATTCTCCGACCACATTCCTCTCTTCTGTTGGAGAGGCCTGGAAGAGAACACACAGGTGCTTCGCAACGAACGAAACAACACAACTTCCTTTTCTGCAAGAAATTAAAGCGAAACTCCTGGAAAGCCCAGATTCTAATTCTGCCCCAGATGAGTAATTGCAGTAATGGTCACTGTTCACATTGTCTCACTTTGACATCCTTTGATTATTTTTTAAAACAATGGCACTAATACAAAGCTAATTGGATTCTAATTATTTTCACACATATTAGTGTTCTCAAGACTGTCTCAGACAGGTCATGAGATGGTGGCCTCAGATCAGCTTCTTGTCATTCACATTATTTTTAAAAACATAGGGAAAGGGTACTACTCTGCATAATTATCAGCCTTAATTAAAAAATGGACCAAGATATCAGCTGTGTTGGTGGCTTAACAAACCCCTTAGGGCTAGCCCAGATTCTACCACCCTCTGATTAGAATACAAATCTGGAAATATCCACCTCCATTATCTCCATTAAGATGTGATGCTTTCAGGCTTGATAATCAATTCAGGCTTGGTAATCATTTTCATGACGTGGTGAGAAGGAGAATACGAGTGTCTGGTAAATGTGCCACTTGATTTACACTTCCATATAGTAAGTTAGTATTCAAAATTACTGTTAGAACTCTGAAGGAGATCCCCAGGCTCCCTGATATATATGTAAGATCTAACACCCTTGAGAAATACAAGGTAACTTGCAATTCTCACAGCCATCACATCTGAGAATTTTCATGGGAGATGCATGATAAGTTGTTTTTTTAAAATAAAAAGCAAATAAAAGTAATCGATTCAGCTTTTGTTTAACTGCCATCCCAAGGGGTGATGCGAGAGAGGCACCCTAGCACTGGAATAAAATTCAGGCTGTCCCTTTTTGACAGTGCTTTCAGCTAAAATTGTCCAACTTTTTGACATTTGCGATGTAATTACACCAACTGAAATGTGAGTAGGTTAAAGGAACAAGTATTCTTCCCATGGCTGTAAAGTTGCACCTGTCTGTTTTACTGCAAGTCATCTATAACAACAAGAGAGGTTATCCCAGTTTTTTGTTTATGGTTATTTTCATGATTTTGCAGAATAGCTGATAAGCTGAAGGTAGAGAGGATTTCCCCATTTCATGAGTTATTTAGAAACGCTAACCTCCAAAAAGTTATTGAGCGGTAAAACTTATAATACCATCAGGGGCGCAAACCTACTTAATTGAAGACGCAAAACCCAGAAATTAAATCAAGTGGTGTCTTTGCCAAACAAAAAAGCAGTGAAGGCAAAATCATGGGAAAGATAAGGGGGCTCGCGGCAGTGGAAAAATGGTGTGCTAAATTTAACGTACCTGCTAGCAACCAGAAGAGGAAGAAAGGAAACTGGTGATAAAGTTTCCGTTGTCGAGTGCTAAAAGCTACTACAGCTTTCCAGGAGAATCAAAATTTTCCTTCACCCTGGACCCCCGGGTGGAAGTGGGAAAATGCTGTGACGTCACTGAGGATATCGTATGCGGACGCGGCGGAGGCCTGGCATTCCCAAGCAGCTGCCGGCGAGGTGGCCTAAATGGACTCTCTGCTTCAGCCTGTCTAAGGTGCTGCTTTTCAAACATGTTGGCCATGGCCCACATTTGAAAAAGCAATGCTTCCCTCACTACGTGTTATTCTGATGTTTTCTAATTTATTCACTTTTGTTTGTTTTTTAAAGTTCTGGTCAAAACACACTAAGTTGACTTTTTGAGCCACTAATTAATAGGAGGAGACCTTCCTCCTATGGTCTGAGAAACACTGTGCTATTAGGCATAGTGTTTTCTTAAAATATAGAAAAGTGGTAAAATATAATGTGTTTTGTGTTTATACCAATACATGTAAGTGTGGATATATCCAAGCCTGTGTACATCCTCAGACATGTATAACGTATCAAAATGTATATGGAAAATTTTACAGATGTGCTAACGCCTTGCTTAAGCTCATGAGAAATCTTGGTATCTTTAAACATATCTTTTAATCATACAGTTGAATACTCGCATTAAATGTTAAAATGGTAGTATGTGTTTTTACTCATTTCATAGATTCTAGCTTATATTTGAACACAAAGATATTTTAACTAATTTAAATAGTTAACCTAGCTAACTCTTTGGACTTTTATTACCTAAGTTCCTCCTATTGCTTACACTGATGAGCTCTCCTCAGTTCTGAGGCAAACTCTGTGCTGTCAGTCGCACAAGTGGGTCATTTATGTGTCTATATGTCAGCTTACCACATCACTTTATGCAAACATGATTTAGACATAATGTGATCATTAGCTTAAAATATTTATTATTTGTGTATTTGTATTTTTTTTCAAATGATATTTAAAAATAAAATCTACCAGTTAGATTTCCCTTCTTACCTGCATACTATTCACTGACTTCATTTTTCTCACTCTCTCTCTGTCACCATTAAAGAATGCCAAATCCATTAGGTAAAGTTGTAAGCATTTTTATCCTTCAAATAATGTTAGCCTTCCCCTCTGTTTCCAAATCTATCCCAATGGAAATAACCGTGTTCACTAGGCATCCTTGAGGTGAGATGAGGCTTGCATGCCAGGGAAGGTGTCCAAATCAATAATGCTTAAACAGACATAATGAAGAGGTTGGTTTGAGAGAGAGTGAAGGAAGGGCATCCTTAAAGAGTGAAACTTGCTACAAGGAGGTCACACTGAGGATAGC
>PVJD01010227.1:0-56050 GCA_004026545.1 Mormoops blainvillei
CATGGCGGTGGCGGCGGCGGCGCTGGCGGCCCGCGGGGCGCGCGGCGGGAGGGGCCGGCCCCCGGGCGGCGGGCGGGCGGAGGGGGCGGGGCCGGGGCGGCGGGCGGCCCGCGCGGCGGTGGCGGCGGCGGCGGCAGCGGCCGGGACGAAGCGACGGCGGCGGCGGAGGCGGCGGCGTGGGGCGCTCGGGCTAATGGCGGCGGCGGCCGGCCCCGGAGCGGCGCTGTCCCCGCGGCCGTGCGACAGCGACCCGGCCACCCCCGGAGCGCAGTCCCCGAAGGTGAGGAGGCGGCCAACGGCGGCGGGCGGGGGCCTGGGTGGGGCTGCGGCCGGCGCGGGGAGCGGGAGCGGACGCAGGGGACCCCGGCCCCGCCACCTGCCGCCCGCCCGCCCGCCGCCGGGTGCGGACCGCAGACCCGACGCGTCGCGGCCCCCGTTTTCCGGCGCCGTCTGCGTCGGAGCAGCCCCGGGGCTCACTTCCGGAGGCCGCGGACGCGCCGGCGGCGGGGTCGAGCCTGCGGGAGGCCGTGGCGCCCGCTCGGAAACGTCCTGGGGGCCGGGCCTGCGTTTCCGAGGGGCCGGAGCGCTTCCTGGGGCTCGTGCACAAGGACGCGGGCACGGGGCGCAGCGCGGAGTTGCAGCCCTCCGTTCAGCCGCAGCCCCCCGGAGGTGGCGCTGCCCGAACGTGCGGTTCGCGCTGCTCGCGGGAGCCGAAGCGCGTAGGGGCTTTGGAGGCAGAGGGCGGCGCAGGAAAGCGAAGAGCAGCGTGAGACGCCCTGGTTTTAAAGGGCACCAGCCGCGACGGACGCTGGGGAGGCGGCGGGACCGGCGCGTGGCGGCTGCGCTCCCCCCGGAAGGCGGGGCCGCGGGGCCGGGCGACCCCGGGGGCGCCGGTGCCCCGAGCCCCGGGCGGGACCCGCTTCCGGAGGCCGCCCGGCGATGCGGGCGCGGTGCGCACGCGCGGGCGGAGGGCCGGCCTGGGCACCTGGGCGCCCGGCCCCCCGCCTGGTGGCTGCGGCCGCCTTCGCGCGCGGGCTTGGGGGCCAGCGTCAAGGGTGTAAGCGAGTTGTTTCCATTGAGTCGTGTCCCACCAGACATTCGGGGGGACGGTCGTGGCTGAGTGACGTCCCCTTTAACGTAACGATGCACTTGCCTGACGTCCGCACTTGTGAAGGCAGAGCACAGGCTACGACGTCGTGGCTCCGGCCTCTTGGAGGACGGAGCGTTGTTTACTTGTGTCTCTTCTTTGAGTGTTTCCGTTCGTTAGTCGATGGAAATGCAACCAAATTGACAAAAATCCTTAAAATCGCAGAAACAAGTAAAACAGAAAGAAGTGGTCGTTGAATGCTTAAAAGGAGTTAGGCCTCAGGTATTCAGCATGAAAGATTTCCGTCGTGGTGCCTGTTACATGTAAATTTTTGAAGACTAGGGTTAGACTGACGTCCATCTCCTGCTCGGCAGCTCGTCTCGGCAGGACTATTCAGAGCTCTTTAGTTGAATGCCCATTTCGCAGGTACTGAAAAGGAGACTATTCCGTTTATTTTTCTGTTCGGGAAAAAATCGGAGTGAATTCCCAACAGTGGAGCCATTTGAGGCTTTCTAGTTATCATCGTAATTATGCTTTCAGTTGGCCCTGGCATATTCGTTACACCTTGCTTTTAAGTGATTCCCATACCTTAGCCAAGTAACACAGGCACTGCCGCTGTCTCGGTTTTACAGACGGGCGAGCGGCTCCCGGAGGGCGAGCGCTCAGGTACTGAAGGGCAGCGCCCCGACGGGCCCGGGACCTCCCGAGCTGTCCGTATTCTGCTGCAGGATTCCGTTCCTTCTAACATGTAGCAAGAGGACCACGGTATTTAACAAAATATCAGTCTTAGAAAGCTACATTACCTTGATTTTTTTTCCTTAGAAATATTTTTAAGCTTTCTATTCATTAGCTTTAGCTAATAGTGAGTAAATCAGTTTCCTAACGTTTGATCCTTCATTTATTGCCTCGTTGCAGTGGTGCAGCTTACAGCCCTGATATTATTGTCACAATGGAGAATGCCACTTCAAGTTTTTTTAAGCCTTTTTAGTTAAACACTAAGTGATCTCTAGATTTTTTTCTTAGCTGGGGTGGGAAGGTTTGCTTTAACTTTGTTACAGCCATTTTATGCGTTTGTTGAAACTAGAATGCATTTAACCTCAGTTGTAACCTGAGTCGGTGAGGAAGTAAAAGTAGATGTAGATTTATAGGTTAACTGAAAGTATGTTTTTTAAACTTTAATTGTATTGAAAATCAGTTTTTAGCTTTTTCCAAGTTTTGCCCACGCCACATCCTTGGCCCTTTTTATAATTACAATAGAAAGTTAACATCTGGATAACCAGTTGTCCTTAGAAAGCCTTTATGTTGAGCCTTTTAACAAGTCTGGGATGATACCCTCTTAATCTTTTAAATGTCTAGGATGATAACGAAGATAATTCCAACGATGGGACCCAGCCACCCAAAAGGAGGCGAATGGGCTCCGGGGACAGCTCCAGGAGCTGCGAGACTTCGAGTCAGGACCTCAGGTACCGGCGTTTCGTTGCTTCGGGGTAGCTTTTGTGGTCTGTTCCCTTTCTCTGCACCAGCTCTCTCCTTCCTTCCCCTCAACCCAGGCAAAGGTGGTTATGAAAAATGGCGGCATGTATTTTTGTCACGTTTTACGGTGTGGCACCAAAGTTGCTTTTGCTCCCAGTACAGTTTTTTTGAAAAACTTTGGTAAAACACACAAATTCACCATTTTACCTGTCCTTGGGTGTGTAGTTCAGTAGCATTAATTACGTTCGTAGTGTTGTGTAACCATTACCACCGTCCATTTCCCGAACTTTCGTTGTCACTACAGGAACCGGACGCGCAGCCGCGGCCGGTCCCCGCTAAGCGTCTCCACGTCCCCTTCTCCCCGGCCCCGGGCAGCCACCGCTCTACTTTTTGTCGCCATGAATGTTCCTGTTTCAGGCTTCGCATTTGAGCAGGGTTACACACTGTTTGTTCTATTTGCTCAGAGCTCATCATCTTATTTCTCGTTGAGCCTGGCTGGTACCTGCCGTAGGGCCGCGTCGCGCTTCGCTCCCCGGTGCCCCTGCTGAGGAGCCCTGGGCGGTTTCCGCCTCTGGGCTTCGTGACTCGGGCCGCCGTGAAGGCTGGCGGATCCGCGTCTGTCCCGTTCCGTGTTCCTTTGGGCACACGCGTCCCGAGGAGCGGGAGAGCGGGGTGGCATGGTAGCTGCATGGTGGTGTCCACAGTAGATGCACCGGTCTCTAGTCCCGCCCAGAGCGTACAGAGTTTCCAATCTGTCATTCATACCAGCTTGTCAGCCACAGCTTACTGGTATCGGTTGACCAAGAGGCATCCCCCATTCGGGGTTCAGTGAAGAGGGGAGCTTTCCCTTCCGCGGCGCAGCTCAGTTGCGATAGAGCCGGGCCCTGGGAGCGCACCCAGGGCCCGGCCCCTCTCGGGCTTCCTCTCGGCTCTGGGGAGGCATCTTCAGGGTTTCAGCTTCAGTTCGGCCCTTCAGCCGTAGGTGCAAAGGGACAGCGTACCCTCCCGGCGCGGGGACCGGCTGATGCAGGCAGAAGCCCCCGCCCGTTGTCCCTGAGTGGCCTGTCCTCGGGCAAGTGAGGACTCCCACTCCTCCCAGTTTGACCGGTCGAAAGGTGCCTTCCTGATTGGTCAAAATGGAGCTGCTCTGATTGGTCAGTGGTACAGCTGGGTGGCTCTCTTTGGATGGGGAAAAGCCTCAGCCCTATTGGCTGAAACAGGGTCCCAGGGCGGCGGCCGCTCAGGCGCAGGTCTGCTCCCCGCGTGCGGGCTGCAGGAGGGACCCGGGCAGACATGGCTGCTAGGCTGTCCCTTTGTCTGTCTGTCATCGAGCCCAGTGAGCCATCAGAAAGCCCGCTTAGTAGGCTTCTTTCTCAGGGTGCACAGGTCTTTCCTGGATAACACTTGTTCTAAAAGGTGTGAAGTGGCATCTCCTTGTGGTTTTGATTTGAATGGCCCGTAATGCCTAATGAGGTTGAGCATCTTTTCATGCGCTTCTTGGCAATTTGCGTATCTTCTTCCAAGAAATGTCTACACACGATTTTGCCCATTTTTAAAGTGGGCTGCTTGCTCGTTTGTTTTATTGTTTCGTTTTTGTTTTGGGGTTGTAGGAGTTTTAAAAAATATGATCTGGATATTAAATCTTTTATCAGATACATGGTCTGCGAATATTTTCTCACTCTGTGGGTTGCCACTTCATTCTGTTGATTATGTCCTTTCATGCACAAGTGTTTCCATTTTGCTGAATTCCTTGTTACCTGTTTCTTTTTTTTGTCGTTGCTTGTGTTTTTAGTGCCATTTAAAATCCATGGCCAAATCTGAGATCATGAAGATTTACCTCCTGTGTTTACTTCTGAGGGTTTGCTAGTTTAGTTCTTATGTTTAGGTTTTTGGTCCGTTTTTGAATTAATTTTTGTATGTGATATGAGGTAAGGGTCCGGTTTCATAGTTTTGCATCTGGAGACCCAATTCCCCAGCACCGTCTTTGAGAAAACTGTTTTTTGGTTTTTTTTTTTCCCATTGCTTTTCGTTGTGTAGGTGCATAAAATAGCGTCCCACTCCTGCCTCTGTTATCCGTCGATGACTTCAGGGGTTGACTCCGCCTGGGTCCGGGAGTCTGCCCTTCAGGACTGGCACTGGTCTGCAGTGCTCCGCGCCCCCCTCCCCGGCCCCCGTCAGACCGGCTCCTGCTCTGTCCCTGGGTTTGAGGAGCCTGAGAGCAAATAATTATGGTGTACAGTTCAGTTCATTGCAACAAAACAGGTCTGCAGAGTTCTGCCTTTTCAGCCTCCTGTGCTTCACGTGACACCGTGTGGGTGGGTTGACGCAGCTATTGGTGTCAAACCCACGTGATAGAATTCAAAACCAGTGTCTCCGCCCTGTTCTGGCCTTAAAGACCCTTGAAGCTTAAAAATGCCTGTGTTTCCAACACTTGTGAGTCTTGGTTCTTTGCGTTACATGGAAAACAGTGTTTCCCTGGTCCTTTTTGTTGGGCACCCGCAGCTGTGTCTCCCCCGGCGCTTCTCTTTGATGGCACGTGAGATCCTGGGAACTTTTTAAAAAAATTGCTGCTCAGTTATAGTTGTCCCCATTTCCCCCCATTTCCCCCCATTACTAGGAACTTCTTTGTGTTGCAAAGGCCTCCAAGACTGCCTGGGGATTTAAACAAGGAAAAGAGTTTATCAAAACCCTTAAAAATAAAAAATGCTGACCATTCCACGGAAGCCACGTGTAAGGCCTGACCTGTCCTTCTGTGCCTAGCTTTAGCTACTATCCGGCAGAAAACCTGATAGAGTACAAATGGCCCCCGGATGAGACTGGCGAGTACTACATGCTTCAGGAGCAAGTCAGCGAGTACTTGGGCGTGACCTCCTTTAAACGGAAGTACCCAGGTATTAAGTCTTGGTTTATGTAGCAGATTAAATTTCACTTGTAACTCAGTCATCTTGTTTATAGCTCGTCACCTTACGAATATTTAAGTATCGTTTACGTGTTACACTCCTGCCGGCTGATTTTCATTTACTTCCGTCATCCATTGTCTCTCTCTCCGGCAGTTTGTTATTTTGCCTTATAAGCTGATTCAAAAGCAAAACAAGGAAGTTAAATTTCCTGGGAAAACTTGTAGAAAAAAATCATTTTGTAGCGATGTGAACAAGGGACTGGGATTCTTTCCCGTTCTCCTTGGCCTGAAGGTGGGAGCTGTGCGGGGGCGGCTGTCTTTCCGCCCTTTCACATCGGTAGTTACGTTACTTCCTTGCTTTGAATTACCCTGTTTTCAGTTTCATTTTAATTTTTATTTCTTCAATTTGTAAGGTTTTTTGTATATTCTCTAATAATACTTGGCATACTTAATATGAAGTCCTTTTTAAAATCCTTGAAAATGTTAACTTTTTAATTTTTAAAAGGTTATTTTAGTTTTTAAAAGTTTTACATAATGTTACAAATGCAAACACAACCGTTTTTAATAGTCCTTTGTTTTTTCTTTTTGGAGATTTAGAACGACGAGATTTGTCTCATAAGGAGAAACTCTACCTGAGAGAGTTGAATGTCATTACAGAAACTCAGTGCACTCTGGGTAATGAAAGCTTTTAATGTGAACTTTGAAAGCTGAGTATTTTTGAGGTGAAATGGGATGAGTATTTATCTTTTTTCAAAATTAATAAAATAGATTGACTTATTTGAATGCTAAATTAAGTACTTTATTTTTGATTGCTGTTTAACACACAAGGGAGAATGATGCATTGTATGAAAATACCATTTTCTAATAACATTCACAGACCTGTCAAAGTGTGTGTGTTTGTGTGCAGAATTTGTATAGTACTTTTTAAAAGCATTCATCCTTATCTCTTAAATAAAGACAGATTTTGTTCAGTTTTTAGTTGTGAGTAGTTATCTCTGTGTTTTATTTGTAACTTTCCTTTCACAAACATTTTAATGCAGCATGGCTGCTTTTTAATATAAAGCGTGGGAATTTTCCTCAGCAGTTGTTGTTCTCTGATACTGTGAGGTTTAGAAATTGCCTGTGTGACTCGGGTTTATTTGCTGATGCTTTTGGTGAAATTTAGTTTATCAGATTTGAAGATAAGAACTGTAATATATTGAAACTTCCTTTTTTAATCTGCTGTTCTATGCTTTGCCCGCAGTTAGTGCCCGTTATCATTATCGGTTGTTTCTAATAAAGGGATAGATGTTTGTAGTGCATAGAATCTTAGAAACATTTGATTGAGAAATCGATTTCTTTACCTTTGCAACTTCGATAGTTTATTTTTAATTGTCTGAGTATATTATGAATTTTTAAAATTATTCCCAAATGTGTTAAAACATTTTGCACTGATTGATAGAAAATATTTTAAGTGCAGAGTAGTTTGAAGGAAAAGCAAATTTTAAAAAGTGGTTTTGTTGATTTAGCCTTAGTGGGTTTTCTTTACCCTCTTTTGGTCTGAAATAGGTTTAACGGCACTGCGCAGCGATGAGGTGATTGACTTGATGATTAAAGAGTACCCGGCCAAGCACGCCGAGTACTCGGTTATCCTGCAGGAGAAGGAGCGCCAGCGGATCACAGACCACTACAAGGAGTATTCGGTAGGTGTTGAGGTGACTGGCGCCTTGCATTTGGTTTGGGGAGAGTGACATTTTGTAAAACCAACCTGAGACTTCCAACTGGGGTATTTTCTTTTCAGCAAATGCAACAGCAGAATACGCAGAAAGTCGAAGCCAGCAAAGTGCCTGAGTACATCAAGAAAGCCGCCAAAAAAGCCGCGGAGTTTAACAGCAACTTAAACCGGGAACGCGTGGAGGAGAGGGGAGCGTACTTTGACTTACAGACTCACGTAGGGACCGGCCCCCCTCCGCCCCTGCCCCTGGCTACTGCTTGTCGGGTGCAGGACACAGCCGCGGCTCTTGGTGCCGGCAGCCGGTGCTTTTCTCCCCAGAGCCTAAGAGACCGTTGCTAGGGACGACCCGATGATGCTCAGCTTAGACACATGCTTGCGCGTGTACGGGGTGTGTGGTTTGCTTTGTGGGGCACATTCTGCGGGATGAGACGAATAGCTGCTGTGTGCACGGAGAGTAGTTGTCAGAGATTTCCGTGTCAGCTCGCTTAATTCCCAGAGCCATGAGGCCGAGACTAGCAGTGTCCCTGTTTCACTGATGGGGCATCTGAGCTGCAGAGGCTTGACCGTGGCCGAGGTCACAGTGGCCCTAGTGTGGGAACACGGTCCCTCGCAGGGCAGACGGCCGTGGAGAGAGCCGGGTAGAGCCCACCTGTAGGACAGGAGACACCACTGCTCCTTAGGGGGCAGCTCCTTACGTATCTTTTGGTTTTAGGTCTTTGTGCGGGGTGTGGGTTGGGGGTGTGCAGTGAGATTATTTTCCTAAAGCCAGGATTCTTAGCATAGGATCAGTTTGTGTTTCTCTCCATGTTCACCCAGGTCATTCAGGTGCCTCAAGGGAAGTACAAAGTGCTACCGACAGAGCGGACCAAGGTCAGTTCCTACCCGGTGGCCCTCATCCCCGGACAGTTCCAGGAATATTACAAAAGGTAGGCAGCGGTTGTTTGCCTTCCATATTGGCGTGGCCGAGGGAGAGCCCTGTGTGGTGGCCTCCTGAAAGGCCTCTCAGTTCCTCCGTGAGATGGCTGTGGTGTGTGCCAGGGTCTGCTGTGCCCTGGGGGTCTGGCGAAGAACGCCCTTCCACCGGGATGTGGACATCTGCGATTCTTGGATGGAGCTCTGCTGGCCATGCCCTGGCGGCCCAGCCCCTGCCCAGCCTTTGCGTGCCTGCGGGAGGGTACCGGAGTTTCTGGCACCGTGTGCCCCAGGGTGTGGTCCTGGCCTGTAGCCCTGTTGTCACAGGTGCAGCCCCAGACCTGCGGGCTCCAGTCCGCACACCCACACAGCCTCCTGACCCCAGTGCAGAGGAAGTGGGGGAGCAGGGCTTTGCCTGCGGGGCCTGCAGGGCAGGTGTCCTGCCCCTGCTCATGTGCTTCCCCCCCCCCCCGCCCCGCCACCCTGGACGGGACTGAGGTCAGCACTCACAGGGTCCCTGTGCGTCAGAGTCTCAGCTTCACTGCAACTGTGAGCCTGACATTCTTCAGGACAGAGAATACGCTTTCGAGACTAGTCTGGGATAATACTCTTTAAAAGTCAAATTTAAGTCGGGGGTCAGCAGATTTTTAACTTTTTTAATTTTGGGGTTAGCAAATTATTAAAAGCGAGGGACCAGTGTACCGAGCCCTGCGGTTTTGGGTGTGATGTCTTAGTTGAGGGAACCACAGGTCCAGCACCCGGTCCTGAGCGGGGGTCCCAGGGCCCACCGCCAGGCGCGAGGTCAACAGGGCCATCTGCTGGTGCACCCTTGGTTCTGTTTCCTGAAACAAGTGCTTCACAGATTGGTTTATGTGGCTTGTTCCAGAAAGTTCTTAACTGACATCGAGCACTGGGCACTGCTGTGACTTGAATGCGCCTGCTGGTTGGTTGTGCTCTCATGCAGTCGCTGTTTTATGTGTGTAGCAGTGAGAGCACACGTGGGCCATGGGGGCGTCTGTAGGGCTCTGTCTTGCTGCAGTTTCACCCCGTCCGCCGACATTTTCATTCTGGCTTAGGTTTTTTGGTCGCGTGTTAAGGAGGGAGACAGTATCTTTTGAGAGTTAAGAATCAAATGCGTGTTTTATACTTGCAGTCTGGTGAACAGATGTTTAGGCCTTGTAGTTATCACTTGTCCCCCCTCGGTCTTCCGAAGGAAATAGTTTCTTGCCTCTAATCATTTCTCGCAAGTATTTAGGGTTAAGCGGGAAGACTAAGGCTGTTCCCACGGCTCAGCGACGAGCCGTCCATGCCTAAAAGGGAGGCCCGCTGAACGCCGCCCCGGCCGCAGGTACTCCCCGGACGAGCTGCGCTACTTGCCCTTGAACACGGCGCTGTACGAGCCCCCGCTGGACCCCGAGCTCCCCGCCCTCGACAGCGACGGCGACTCCGATGATGCCGACGAGGGCCGAGGCGAAGAGAAGAGGAGAAGCAAAGGCGCCTCGGTAGGAGCCTTGGTCGCCCCCACCCGGGGGCTTGCCCGTTGGTTTCCCAGGACGTTGAGTTCGGCCTGTGTCGCCGTCCTCTTTTTGAACAAGAACAGTTGCAAGTAGTTTCCAGAAAGCTTTCGCGGAGAGGAGTTACTGATTGTGTGCGTGGGTGCAGACGAACTGTGCACGTTCGTACTTACAGCTGCCCCTTGGTGGTCGTCACAAGCAGCTCTGGCGGAGGGCCAGACACCAGTTTACGGCCTGGTGTTGAGCGCCCTCAGTTTGGGGGCCGCCTTCCCCGGGGTTCCGTTGCTTAAGTGATGGTTCTAGGCTTCCTTTGGGACAGTGGTAAGGTTACTGATCACGTGTTGTGCTATTAAGTTTTCCTAGATGACTTTTTTTTTGGCAACAACATGCAATGGCAAGTCAGTGGCGGGTGTGTGTGCTTGGGGGAGAGAATGGGGACAGACTGGTGACAGTGCCGGGCTCCGATTTTGTTCAGCTTGGCATATGTGGCGACATGCCCTTTTTCCGCGTTTCTGCACGGCCAGCCTGAACCTGACTGTGTGCTGCCATCACACAACAGTGTGTTGCTTGGTCACCAGTAGCTTTTGAAACAGTTAATGACAGCAGGTGTTACAGAGTAAGATGCTGTCACATAGGTAAAGGGGCACTGCCGTATGGTGAGGGCGTGACGCAGGTGACTTTGGCCCACGCTGCTCAGGGCCGTAGAAAGCAGTTCAGCATTTGGAGAGAGCGTTTGACAGTTTATACGAAGCCTTATAACTTCCGCAGACTGATCTCGCAAATACACTGGCAGAATTTATCCAGAGGACATGATCAGATGCTGACAAAATTTAATGAGAAAACAGTGTTCATTGGAGTGTTGACAGTATTTTTTCTTGGTGGAAATTAGAAATAAATCTGCCCACAGTGGGGGACACACTTATACGATAGAAACTCAGTTCAAAGAATGTTTAATTATGTGAAGAAATGCATGTAACTACATACTCAGACACATTCACACACACGCACCCAATGTAATCCACTTTTGTGTCTTAAAAAGTGAGGTCATGCATGTGGGTGGGGTGAGTGGGTGAACCTGGTGCCCACTGGCACAGACTGGCACTGCGGCGAAGGGGGGACACCCTGGGGACCGCCGCCGCCGTCTCAGAGCATTCACGGGGAGTCGTATGGATAACCTGCTGCTTATGTGAACATAACATTTACATTTTAATTAGAAAAATTTAAGAAGTGAATTCAGCGATCAGATGTGGAACTGCTAAATTTTGAGCCTCCGAAATATGTCAGATGTTCAGCAGCCCAGGCCGGCCCTTGTCACCTGACAGGGAACCCGAGTGTGTGTGGGACGAGCCTGTTCAGTGACCTGAACGAGTCAGCGAGATCCCCGCACATTTAAACGTTTACTTCCTAACATTGGTTTTTGTGTGAAACCAGCCGGCCCAGCTGTGCAGGCCCGAGGCCGGAGAGGCCCCGCCCCGCCGGCTCGGGCCTCTCGTATTAAAATTATCTTTTTATTTTTAAGTTGGTGAAACTCGAAAGATTTTTCGAATATTTTCTGTAGTGTTCACGACCCAGACTCAAACCTGTGTGAACCCCAAGGAACGCTTGTGCCTTCGACCTGCAGGACAGCTCCTCGGGCAACGCGTCCGAGGGCGAAGGCCTTCCCGATGGCCAGGAGGAGCCGCTCCAGGGGAGACCGAGGCCCAAGGACAAAGCTGCCGCTCCCAGGAAGGACGCTGCCAAACGCTCCGCGCTGTCCAAGTCAGTGCCCGGGCACAAGGTAGAAGAAAAAAGCCCCTGACTGGGCCTCCTCCCTGACCAGCTCTCTCCCGCCGCGTGGCGGGCCCCCGCCTGCCGCCTCTGCCGCCTCTGGCCTCTGCCCTCTGTCGGCTTCCCCCGCTGGCCCCGCCTCCTGGGGGCTCTATCCCTGTGGCTGCGGCCGGCTTCTGTCTCCTCTTCGTGCGCATTTTATAAGAGGATCTTTTTTTCCCTTTTAGATAATAACCAGGCAAGTATGGTTTTTTAAAAACTGTTTTATAGGCAGGACTTTATACGTGGCTTCCTCGGAGCGAGGGCCGTGGGTGTCAGACGCTTGGGACATCTGGGTATTTAGCAGAACTGCACACGCTGGGTGTGTTCCCAGGTCGGGCTCTGTTGTGGTGCCTTTTGCTGACGAAGATCTGGGTTTAGTCTTGGATTATACGATCCGCTTGCCAAATTCAGCCAAATCTGATAGGAAGCAGTGAAACCTCCCGTTTCCATGGTGAGGCTTTGTGGCTGAACCTCGGCAGACGGCCCGTATCCCACTGTCGTGAGGTGACCTGGCTCCGGCACCCTAGGTGAATTTTTGATCTGGCCCTTCGTGGAGTGAGGTTGCACCTGCTGGTGACATCGTCATTTTTATTGTTTCCTGGTGTTGCCACTCCCCTCGACCGGCCTGCAGGAGGCCTGGCCGTGGGACATAGCAGTGTCTCTCGGGTGGAGTTGGCGGCCCTGTTTTATGGCTTGGGCGGCAGCAGGAGAGCAGACAGCGCTTGGGTCTGGAGTGGGTCAGAACGTGCTTTTCTCGGTGGTGTGAAGGTGTCCTGAAGGCGCGTCTCGGAGGGAGGTGGTGAGAAGGTCCTGCTGCATAGGACAGCCAGTGCCGTCGGGGCTGCGGGTGCAGGAGGGCCGGTCCTGGGGAGCCGCAGCCACGTCCCTTCCAACGCCTTGCGTCCCCGTATGTCCCTGAAGCGAGAAGGCGACCTGGTGTGCTTCAAACTGAATCAGAAAATGCCTTTATGTGGTCGACTGAAAAACTCCCGTTTTTCAGCCTCTGGCAGACTGCTCGGCTTCATTCAGCACGCTCACCCTCCAGGGTGTTAGCTGCCCGGCCGGGCGGCTTCTGTACCCGCTTTCACATGCAGACCTTATCTAATTTTTTAAACTAAAGACTTAAGTTCATGCTTAATAATGAAAGCAAATGAACTCCAAAGATTAAATTCTGGAAAGTTGGCCTGGTGTGGGTCGTGCCGTGAGCTGTTGGCCTGACAGTGGCGTGTCTGTGCGCGGGCCGTGGACAGGGAGAGGCTGGTGATCGGGGCTGGAAGCCGAGAACGTCATCCTGTCGCTGATCTCCTGTGGAAGAGATCCCAGGTCACCCCAGGGAGCCCACATGCAGGGGACACATTGCCATCCCCTACCCTGAAAACGTGTGCGTGTTCACAGGTGGGGACAGCCAGTATTTAGACTTAATATGTTAATGTGAACGTGTTTATTAAAAGCTAACCTCTATGAAAAGTATTAATAAGCCATGATGTGCCTCAATGTTAGAAAACTTCAAGCTGAAGGTCATAGATATAAATGTTTTAAAATACGGGAGTTAAGAAAAGTGATGCTGTATCTATTTTCTCGCTTAGGAAGACTCTCTAGTGCTAGCCCTTAACGTGGAGGACAGTGTGTAGGTTGCGGTCACCTGAAATCAATGCGTAATTGTTAGGGTTCAGGCCTACTAAGATCTGTACTATATTTGTGCTACCACGAAAGTCTCTTATCATCTTTAGTTAGTTTTCAAGCAGGAAAATGAGTGTGTTGTGAACCTTTTATTTGAGATGCTGAGAGCCGGTGGGATGAGCATTTTAATTTCTTGGTGGCAGTGAAACTGTGACATTGTGGTTATTAAAGTGGACTTGACTGTCTCTGTCAGACACGCCTGGGGCTCTGTTCGTGGATCTCCAGGGGCTCTGCACACTGTTCCTGTCCCCCTCCCCCAAGTCCACACCGTGCTGAGACCAGCTTTCCAGCCGGGCTGCTGTCCGCGGAGCCAGGTCCTAGTGCGGACAGGGTGGCATCTCGCAGGGCACCGAGTGCTTGAAGCCCTGGCAGTGTCTTGGAAAGTGCCGGGACACATGGTCCCTGCTCCCCGCCTCCCTCCCTCCTGCTCCTTCCCTCTCCCTGTTTTCATCAAGGTGAAGAATACTGGGTAAGGAAATTGTAAGTGGTTTAACAAAACATGCTTTTAAGCTTAGAAGTTAAACTGAGAATTTTCTTGGTGTCCCTTTTGTCATAGGTGTTTCATGTATATTTTAATGATTGTGGAACTTGAATTGATCTAGAATGTGAGTGAGTAGGCTTGTGTTTTATTCCCTTTGACTTTTGTAAAGGGTCTCCCTTGAGGAGTTCTTTTTAGGATTTGATATCGTGTGGTTACCTTCTTGATTTTAGTGGGTGATACAAGAGCACTTAGTCTGCCAGTATCTAACAAACTACAAGTATTAAATAAATATCTTTTACATTTGGCACAGGTAACGTAAGCAAAAGATGTTTCTCATTTTGGTGGACAGAGCGGTAGCTTTCTGCTGCGTATCATGGCAGTCGCAGACCTAGCGTAACTGAACTAGAACTTGGGTCCTAGAAGTGCCCTTCCTAGCTGTTGTGACTGAGGTGGAGGAAGAGAGTGTGGGAGCCTCCCACTCAGCGTGTCGCGGTGATGGCAGTGTGTCCTGGCCGGCAGGCTGGAGCACGCAACATGGCCTGTTGCGGGGGGAGCAGGGTGTAAAGATGCACACGCAGGAGATGTAGGTTAGCTCACGTGACGTTTTATATGTATGTTTGACTTCCATGATATTTATTATTTTGTAGAGATATTTGTGATTGTTTAGAGTTACTGTTTTTATTATATTTATGTATAAGGTTGACTTTTTTAAAATAAATAAGCCAAAAATTATTTTTGAACGCCTCTGTCATCTTTTGCAAAGAAAGAAAATTTAGAAAGTAAAAATGCTTAAGGAATTAAGAACAAATTGTTTAGGCCAACAGGTCTTGGAGGTGGCAGTGAGACATTTCAGAGCTGGAGTTTGGTTCAGTAACTGAGGAAAGGGACCTAAAGAATGCCTTTGGTTGGGCTGGGACGAGAGAGAAATTTAATAATTCTGCTTGGGGTGGTTTTTCTCTCCGTCTCCACGTGTAAGCCCGCAGCCCCGTCTTGCGCTGGGCCGCATGTCCTCTGTGCTCTGCTGGGGACTTCCCTGTGCACAGAGCTCGCACGGGCACCATTTCATCATGGCCGAGGCTGCGCCGCTCAAATGCCCCCCCCCGGCGAGTGCAGGCTCCATGACCCTCTTCTGCTCTGTTATCTCCCACATTGCCAATTGTTTTAAAAGCCCAGATACTTTCATTGGACTGAGATGTTTTTAATACGAAAAATGAATGGTACTCAAAATATAAGGGTGTCTGTATTTTTTTAAGTGACAGTTTTTTTGATCTGAAAACTTCCTTTAGTGCCTCACACTGAATGCTTTTTCCATAAGCATGGACCCTTGTATTAAGGTGTTAGGTGTGCAAAGGGGAGACCTCATATCTGGTTCCCCGCAAATGCTCGTGCACATCACAGTGTCTGCGTGAGCTGTTTTTCAGTCAGACATGTTGAAACCTTGATTTTGTAACTTTGATTTTGTAGAACTAGTTTGACAACTTCGGAAAATCTCACTGTTTCAACAAAACCAGTGTATGCTTAATACCATCCTCTTTCATAAGGCACCTAATTGGATTCTCTTCAAATTAATAGTGCCTTTTGGCATCGTGCTTGGTCTCCCCCCCTCGTCACACCTCACCGGGCCGTCACTGCACGTGTGGTGCGGAGGCCGCCCCCTGGGATCCCGACACAGGTTCCCGTGGGCACAGTTCTAAAGCGAGATCTGAGGCTTAGTCGGCCATCGTGTGCTGGAAGCAGAATCGAGTTACGTCTTTCAAAAAGGTGCTCGTTAGCCGGTTACCGAGCGCAAAGCTGAGGCAGAGCAGTAGCAGCGCCCCGCGCTCCCGCAGCGAGCCCACCCGGCGCGCACGCATTCACGGCCCTCTTCTACCCTTCCAGCCCAGGGTCCCTCCCAATGCCCTCTGTGGAGTCTGTCTGAAGGGTAAGGAGTCCAACAGGAGAGGCAAGCCCGAGGCACTCATACACTGCTCCCAGTGCGGCAACAGTGGTAAGTACCACGCCTCCTCTTGCCGCTGTCACCGCCCTCTCGGTCTGGTGGTCAGCTAGACGAGCGCCAGAGAATTACCGATTGTTATAGGGTCGGCGGTCAGGCGCAGATGAAGTCCATGCGTTTTCTTCAGCTCTCTTTGGTGGTTAAACATTGTACCCATTTTTGAGAAGTCACGAAGCAACTAGCGTTTGGTTAGCCGTGTTAAGTTGAAAGTGCCGTGTGACGTGGTGAACTCTACTAACACTGGTTTTGGTTTAGGCCACCCTTCTTGCCTGGATATGACCATGGAGCTTGTGTCTATGATTAAGACCTACCCATGGCAGTGCATGGAGTGTAAAACGTGCATTGTGTGTGGCCAGCCCCACCATGAAGAGGAGATGATGTTCTGTGATGTGTGTGACAGAGGCTACCACACGTTCTGTGTGGGCCTCGGTGCTATCCCACCAGGTAACCACTGCAGCGGCGGGCCGTGACCCCGAGGGGACAAGGGAGCCCCCCTCACAGTTTCCCTGGAGGCTGCACAGCCACCACAGGTTCACGCAGGGCCGGTGCCGTGGCCGCTGGCGTCACATCCCCCCACCTGGTCTTAACTTGGAAGTAGAGCTCGGTGTATTGAATGAGCCTGTTTTTCTACCAAAATAGCTGAAGCAGTAGCATCAATTTGATTTTATTTGTATGCCATTGATACAGAAGCTTACTCTGTCCTTGGAGGCAGCAGAACAATTCCTGGTAATTAGAACAAACACAACATCGAAGAATCCATCAGCAGCTGGACTGAAATGTTACACACGTAATTGTGTAAATTCAGAACTTACTTGCATAGTTAACACTGTGTCTGATGCCTTATGAAATCATGCCTAGAACCTGGGAGTCGCTAAGTAAGCAGCTGAAACAATTACCTGAAGTTCTGCAGGAACTCAGATCAAGTGCTGCGTCGAGCCTGGTCCCCCAGGACTAGAGGGGGTGCTGACACAGCTATCTGTGAGCAGCAGAGAAAAGGGTTGAAAACAGGTGGAATTCAGAACAGGTTTTATTACGATTCGTGTCACTGAACCTGGTGAGCACAGCAGTGTTTGGATTTCAGAAAGGATTCTAATTTTTAAAAGGTCGGTATCATTACACAGCATTGCTCCGCCCAGTGCCTGCACCTGAATGTCACGTGGCATCGATTACACTGATTACCTCACTGTTACATTTTCTCCCTAAGTTAAGGATCTTAGTATTGCTCTTCCTACCACACATCCAGAGTATCATTAGTGATAGCTAAGGAAGGAGAGCTAAATGGGTTTAAAATTCAGTCCTAAGTAAGTTTCATCATTTATTAACTAACAATTTTTCTCCTAGGTCGCTGGATTTGTGACTGTTGTCAGCGAGCCCCCCCAACACCCAGGAAAGTGGGCAGAAGGGGTAAAAACAGCAAAGAGGGATAAAATAGCTTTACGATCCCAATATTGTAATATGCATTTAAGTGAATTACTTGGTGCCAATTTATTTACAATTCTCATTTTTATGCCAATAAAAGATTTTTTTTTGAAATTCACCATGCTTAGCATCTGCTAGCTGATTTATTTGTTACAAGCTACTCTTACCCTTGGAACCAATTTCAGGTAGAGGAATAGTTCATCTTCCAAAAAGTTTTTATCTCTGTACTTTGGCTTCTATTAGGCAACTTCATTTGAAGTAATTATCCCCCATTATTTTCCTATTCTCCGGTTGTTTCTGGCCCACCCTGGGGACCATCACAAATTTAGTAATGAAAGAACCTTCCTAGGCAGCCTGAGGAGATAAAATCGCACCAGTGAAGACGCAAAGCGGCCAGGTTACAACTGTCCTCAGCGGGCACAGGCGTCCCGGCAGGGGAGCAATCTCCCCGCGTGGGCGGGTGCGGGGGGGGGGGGGGGCCTCGGTCGGGTCCCGCAGGTGCGGAGCCAGCACTGCACTCCAGACCTGGGGGTCACTGCCTTTAGCATCACTGAAGAGTAACATGGCAACATCGTCCACCTTTCAGTCCGATCTGTGCACCTGCAGGGAAGGTGCTCCATTCTGGTTCCTTTCCTACAAACCTAAATCGCCGCAGCCGTCCCTTCTTGGCACCTGACAAGCTAATCGGAACGGAGTTCAAACACTTTATTGTGCGGACCCCTTTTACAGGAATTTTGATCTTGGAAGGAAAACGGATCTCGAACTGGCTGCTGCTGCTCCTCTGGGGTAACTGAGGTAACACAACTGTATGGCTTTATTTCCCATCCCCCCAAACTAGAAAAGGGGGGCGCTTCCGGCCAGGTGCCAGGAGCCCGCTGAGGGCGCACGGCCACCGCCCGCGCAGGTTCACGGTCACCATCCAGGGTGCGCTCCAACCATCAGAAAAGGATTTCAAGGACCAGTTTCAAAAGGTTGATGAGAACCGTCCAGAGCACGGACTCCTCCTCCCGGGGTGTGCCCTCGGGGTCGTACGCGTGCGGGGCGCCGGGCCCCGGGCCGTGGGCGGGGGCCCCGTCGCCGAGCGGCGCCGTGGTGTCCAGGTACACCTTCATCTCGAACTCGCTGTCGCGGTGCGACGGGTGCCCGTAGACGCCGATGCCCACGGGGCGCTGGAAGTGCGCGGGCACCGCCACCACGTCGCGGCCGCAGGTGGCGGCCTGCAGCTCGTAGTCGTCGAAGCTCGGGTGCAGCGTGCGGTCGGAGACGTACAGGTCCGCGTCGCCCCGCAGGCTGCGCATCGCCAGCACGATCCTGCCCTCGTGGTTTAGCCGCAGGTAGCTGTAGTTGCCGGCGCCCACCTGGCCCGGGACGACGTGCAGCAGGACCCACTCGGCCGGGACGTCCTCGTCCTCGTCCTCCGAGGCGCCGCCCCAGGACGCCGCCCGCGCCGCCAGGAACAGCAGGAGGGCGCCCTTCCAGGCGGCGGTCATGGCCGCCGGCGCTGGGGCCTCACCCGCTCGCCCCGCAGTGAAGCCACCCGACGCGATGAGCGCGCTCGGGGCGGCGCGGCCACATCGGGGGCGCCCGGCCGCCCGTCGGAGTCTCCGCTGCCGGCGGCCTCGGCGGCCTGGGGCGGACGGAGGGGCGGGCCGAGCGCGGGCGACGGCTCGGCCCGGGAGGGGCTCGGGGCGGGCGGCGCGCGCGTGCGCGCGGCAACAGGAGGGCAGCCCGGCCTCGCGCGCGGGTGGCGGCGCCGCTCCGCACGGGACCCGCCGCCCGCTGTGCGCCGGGGGAGCCGGAAGTGCGGCGGCGCCCGGAAATGAGACGAGGCCCGGAAGCGGGGTGAAGGCCCGGAAGTGAGGAGTCTCCGGAAGTGACGGTCGCGGCTCTCGCGAGAGCAAAGAAAGGGGCGCGGCGCTGAGCGGCGGCCGGGGCTGTAACCACGGCGACGGGGAGGGGGCGGGGCCCAAGCCGACGCTCTGGGCGAGCTCGCCCGCGCTCACAGCTTCCGCGCCGGCCTCCCCAGGTGAGAGGCAGGTGAGCCGAAGTGCCCTCGGCCCGCGCTCGCCGTGACTCAGCGCCCCTCCGCGGGCTCTGCGCGGGGCCGGGCGGCCCCCGGCGAGCGAGCGACACGTGCGCCGCGGGCGGCCTCCGGACCCGTTACCGGGTCTCAGCTCGTCTCAGGAACTCGGGGCCACCGCAGGCCAAAAGCGTCCTCCGGCGCGGTTGTATTGACGTTCAGAGTTCGTTGTGTTCACACGGAATCGGTGCCCAGGGACCCCTCCGGGCCGCTGGGGGAGCGTCCCCGATGGCAGGTGACGCGCAGCCTGCTGTCGCTCCGCTGTGCTGGCTTCGGTGCTCGCGTTTGGTTCAGAACCCGCGGGCCCACTTTGGCGGCCACTGGTGGAGGCTAAAGACCAGAAACGTGCCGCGGCCCCAGGGCGCTGCGGCCCGTGCGGGCGGCCGAACACGGAATCGCCACGTGTGCAGCCGCCTGCGGCGTGTGCAGCGGCGGCCCGAGAGCCTCAGGCTTGCTGTTTGCTTTGGGTTGATGTAGCTGCGGTTGGGAGAAGCCGTGTCGGAGTGACACTGGTGTCTGGCTGATGACGGAGGTGGCACTGGCGGGTCTCCCACCGCCCCCGAGCCCGCGCGTCGAGCGTGACGCCTCCTTTGCCTCCCGGGGTAACAGAGCCCATCGGCCTGGAACACGGAGCGCGTGCGGCGCAGGGCGGCCTCGGGGTCTGCGCCGCGCCCCTGAGAAGCAAAATGAGCTTACAGCTTCAGCATCGTAACTTACTGGTAGCTAATGATTCACGCTCCCCTAACAAGTCTTGGCGCACAAAAGTGCAAAATTCACGGTTTGCGAGCTGAGCCTATGAAGTCAGGCCTTCCTCAGCCAAAGCAACAGAGAAGAGGGTATTGATTTTTTAAAAAATTAAAGTAGCAAAATAGAAATTGTATTACCTTTTAAAATACTGAATAATTTGGGAAAGGACGTGGAGACGTAAATGCTGAGCATAATTTGGCACCGTTGCCACATCTGCGTTATCAGCCATTGCTTTATTCTGAGAGATCTGCCCTCAGCGTCTCTGGAATTGGAATCCCTGCCCTGCTCTGGCCAGTGTGGGGAACGTCTCGTGTTCTTTCGCTGTGAAGTAAACCATCTGGGGTACTTTAATGACAGTGTCGTTTATCATTTTACTACAGAAATTCAACATGTTTTGCAACAACCTTATTGCGTTTCCTAATTCAAGAGTAAAAACGCACATTTCTGGCTTGCTTAGCTACCAGAAGAGAAGGATTTGGCCTTTTCTAATCATGTGGGAGTGCTTGTCCCTTCCAGGAAATAAGCACGTGTGCACACACACACACGGCTACGCGGGCAAACCCAGACGGCAATGCGCAGCCTTCACCAGTGGCCCCGCCTGAGCAGCGGAGAGTAACTGCGGTCTTCCTTCTTTGGGTTTTCTCGTTTGGTGCCACGTGCACGGGCTGCTTCTGTATCAATAGAAGGGTCCAATGTGCAGCCTACCGTTACCCGGGATTGCTGTCTGGTTCTGTTTTCGGACGCAGCTCTAAAACAAGGGTCTCCCTGGCAGCCGCTTGTCCCCGCCTCCCCCTGCCGCGCGTACAGAGCCTTCGCTACACTGGCCTCCCAGGGAACACCGACTGGAGAGCGCCCTCTCAGGGGGGCGCGTCTGCTCGTGCGCGTCTGCTCGTGCGCGTCGGGCTCTGGCACTGGCCAGGCCGGGAGGGCACGGCAGCAGGAGGAGGAGGCCCGGAGGGCAAGTTTAACTGTTCTCCCTGCCTTTTTAAGAGGCCTGCACCGAGCGCTTTGTAAGGAATAAAGTGAAACCGCTTCGACCAGTGAGGGGAGGCCGGTAGTCGGGTGCTACTTCTCCCGCCGTCCCACGTGCTACTCAAGTCAGACAGCGTGGGCGTGTTCCCCCACACGGGGACCCCGAGGCCCCTCTCCTCCTGCGGTTCCCCCTTCCTTGGCCCTGCCGACCCTTTGCGCTCAGACAATGGGTGCAGGAGAAGCCGGGACCGTGTATGGGGAGTTTTACGGTCCAGGTTTGTACGGGGCCCACGTGACTTACGCCCCCAGATCCCCATCCCTGCTGCCCTGGCCAGCACTTGCCCCGCACCGGCACCTCGCTGCCCAGAAGCTGGTTCGTGTGCTTTCCGGAGGCAGAGGGAACGCTCGGTGGGCGAGGGCAGCAGTGGTCCCCTCCTGGCTTGGTCCTCACATGGGGAGAGCAGGAGGCTCCCTGGGGTCTCACCCCGAGGGTCCCACCCTTGTGACCTCATCGCTTCCCGAAGGCTCTACCTGCGAATGCACTGAGGGTTAGGGACTCACTGTGCGGGGTTGGAGGGACAGAACATTCCATGGCTGCGTGCTTACACAGGCTAACAGCAGCTCTGGGACACGCAGACACGACTGTTGAGTGTCTTCTAGTCGCTTGTCTTGCAATCATTGTTCACTCAGGACCCTCCCCGCGATGCCAGGCACGTGCTCCTGTCCTGGTGCACGTTGTTCTGTCGGGCTCCCCGCAGTGGCCGGAGAGCAGCATGGAGGCCTTTCGCCCTTCGACTCTGTTACCTGCAGGTCCGTGCTGGAGAGAGATTTTGCTCAGTTAATTACAGTGAAGACAGCCCATTGTCCCAGCAGATTAAACCGTGGTTTTAGATGAGGCCCAAAGAGACCGTGGGTAGCAAGGGCCCCTGCTTCTAACGTGCGGGCTGGGCCCATTCTTCAGCCTCCAGAAGGCACGAGTGTGGCTCTGAGGAAGCCAGCCACGCCATCTCGGAAGAGCAGAGGGTTCCCGATCTCTGCTCTCCTTGTCCCCTGTCCCACCCCTCCTCCCATCCCAGCTCCATGGGCTGCCGTGGAGCTGCTGTTCTCCAGTGTTCCAGAAAGCCATGCCCAGAGGACTGACCTGGTGCAGCGACCTGGCAGGAGGAGGCAGCATGGGAACGGGGCGCTGGGGTCCCTGGGGACCCCGCAGGGACAGGGCCAGCCTCTGACCCCCGGGGACACCAGCACCTGGCATGGCCGCAGGCCTCAGCACCGTGCTGCAGGGCTGCCGGTGCGCCGCCCTCCTGGAGTGCTCTGGTGGGGTCCGGGTTGGAAGGAGGAGACACTTTGCGTTCTGGCTGAGCTCGCATTGTAACACCGGGAGCAAGGGGGCTTCGGCTGGGGCAGGGGGCAACTGTAGCTGCCTCCTGGCTGTGCGGTGCTCAGGGTGTGGTGACTGCGGGCTCCACCCCCCCCCCCACCGTGGTGTGGCCTGCGAGCCGGGAGCCGAGGACATGCGGGGGCCCCTTCCCTGGCAGCTGTGGGGGTGCCTGCGGTGGGCAGGGGCAGGGATGCGGTCTGGGTGGGGGACCCCACATCCACTGCTGTCACTGACGAACCTCTGATTTTTTCACTTGTAAAATGGAAAAGAAGAATAACGTTAAAGGGGAATTGTAAGAATTAAAGAATATGCTTAGTGATATTCACAGATGTGCATGTTAATATCTGTAGAAGCGAAAACTGTAAATTGGTACAGAAATGTCATACTATTGTTTTTAAATTGTGCAAAATTCTATAGGAGTTACAGAAGTGATTAAGACACTTTATGTTAAATAAGACACAGTTTGATGTGTGTATTCTTTAAAATTCTGAAAAAAAAAATACGGTTTTGGATGTGGCCCTTCATTTCTTAGGGTACCTGATGCTTTCCAGAAGCCGCGGGGAAGAGCCACGTGACCGAGTCCAGCACGGGGACCTGTCGCCAGTCCCTGGGTCGGAACCCCCGACTCTAAATCGCAGGGTCTGTAAAGCAAACCCTGGGAGCGCTGGCACCCTCACCTTCCTTGTCTTGAACAGGAAGCTCACTGCTGTGCCTTGGCGATTGTGAAAAAAAAATCAGTGATGCCAAGTTGTGAACTGGAGAAGAAGGTGCTGTCACACACCCAACACTGAGTTTATTTTGATTTTTGTTCCACCAGCCCTGCCCGGGCTTCACTGTCCTGCCACACAGCCCACTCACCTCTGACCCTTCGGGTGCCCGGGTGCCTGGGGTGAGTGGCGAGCCTGGGAAGAGGGCCCGACTGTCACTGCCCGTGTGTGACACGCCTTGGGAGGGTTCGCTGGAACGGGGAGCCCTGCTCGGGTGGCCGGCGCGTTCTCACTGTGTCCCCGCTCCTGCCCCGCGCGAGCCCTGAGCTGGCTGCGTCCCGTTTCCCAGCGACTCCGCGGGCGCGGGCGGGCCGAGCCGGCGAGGGGCACGGTCCAGACGGCTCTCCAGGGTGTCAGGGGCCTTTCCTTCCCCGGGAGCGGGGAGCGCGGCGGCGGGGTCGGTGCACCGAGTGTCTGCAACACCACACCCCGCCCGCAGCGGCCACCGCCCACCCACGGGCCGTGTTTTCAGGCAGAGAGGGAAGCACCACAGCCCTTCTCCGCGAGGCACGGCCGCCGGGAAGCGCCTGGAGGAGCCCTGGCCGCGCATCTCAGCGCCCTTTCCGCGCGGCTACGGCCGCTGCGTGTGCAGCATCGCAGCCCCTGCGGGCCAGGTTCGCAGCCCCGATGACCCCAAGAGCCCCGCGTCCGGCTCCAACCGGCGCCGCGCTGGGTCCGGGGCGCCCCCGGCCTGTGGGTTCGCCGACACCCGGGGGTGGGGCAAAGGTGCACAGGGCGGGCGCGTTCTGTTACCTTGGTTTTTATAAAACGAACTGTTCGGAACCACGTCACTGAAAACATTCTTCAGTAAGAACATGAGCAAGAATAGATTCCTCCTAACGCAGTCGAGACAAGTTGAAATTTTACAGGTTTTTAACAGTAACACATTTAAGGAAGTTTATCAAGTTTATTGCCGAGTCTTTTACATTAAACGGAGAGAGTTTTAAAGACGTTAACTTTTTAGAATGGTTTATGGCTAATGTGATTATTTGAATACTCTTAATAAAAACAGGTTTCATTTTACAAAATGGACAAGTAAATTCTGTCCATATGTTTCGGTACTTGGATAATCTTCGTCTTCACTCTGGGCTCCAGGAGCTGGAGCCCAGGCCACGTTTACTGGGAGCTTTTTCTTTAACTTTCAGTCTTGCTTGGGATCACTTCGCTGGTAGTGGAAGCTGCTCATCCTTCATAAGGGACGCGTGCATTGTGATTTGTCTCCTGAGTGAAGAGACCTGCCTTCGGGTCTTCAGCTTGACCTGTCTTACTTTTGTGGTGAACTATTAAATGCTCAGAAAGCCGCGCCCCAGACATTAAGCACACACTGTGGTGGCCGTAGCAGAGTGGACACAGCTGGGCGACAGCCACCTGTCAGTAGCGCTCGCATCTCTCCTCCCTGAGGAGCGCCCTTGACCTCCAGCCACGTAGGTGCGCGTTGCTGGCGAGGGCACTTTGTGTGCCTGGGACTCGCATTCCGCGCTCTTCGTGCTTTTGTCTGGCTTCTTTCATTCAGACTGATTATTTTGAGACATTTATATTGTTGAATATATCAATAGTTTATTCTTTTTATCACCGAGTAATATTCCACTGCGTGAATAGACTACAACTTGCTTATTGATTTTCTTGTTGGGGGCCATTTAGGTTATTCTCACTCTATTATGTACAAAGGTGCTGTGGGCGCTGCCACGCCTTTGGTTTTGCAAGTGTCAGGTCGGATTGGTTTATAGTTTCTTCAAGTCTGGGGCATTCTAGCTGGTTTCATGTCCACTTGTGCTGTCCATTGCTGAGTGAGCGGGAGTCTGGCTCTAAGTGTGAGTTCGTCTCCTTCCCTCCGTCAGCGATACTCCGTGGATTTTGAGGCTCTGTTATCAAGCATGGAAATGTTTAGTATTTTTTGTCCTCTTGATGAAACGTCTTCATTAATATTGTGAAATGACATTCTTTATACCTGGTGATACCCCTTGCTTTATTATTTTGGCTCCTTTTTTCTTCTTTTTGCCTGCTTTTTACCACTTTTTTGTATTTTATTTTCTTAAGAGCAGTTTTAGGTTCACAGCAAAATTGAGAGGAAGGCACAAAGGCTTCTTGTGCACCTCTTGCCCCCACACAGACATAGCCTCCCATTCTCCACATCCCCCACCAGAGGGCCCATCAGGTACAGAGAGGAACCCACTCCGGTGCGTCATCACCGCCCAGCGTTCACGGGTCACTTTAGTCCACTTGCGGTGGTTTAGGCAAATGCATACTGTTGTCCCGTGTCCCCCGTGATAGTACCAGACAGAGTGTTTTCACCCTGAAACTCCCCTGTGCTCTGCCTGGCCAACCCCCTGAACCCCCACACCGCCCCAGGCAGCTGCAGATCTTGCACTGTCTCCATAGTGCTACCTTTTCCAGAATGTCATACAGTTAAAGGCTTACAGCATGTCATTTTTCCGGAGTGGCTTTTCTCAGTAACATGCATGTCAGGTCCCTGGTGCCTCTATGTCTTTTCATGGCTTGACAGTTCATTTTCAGTGCTGAGTAACGTTCCTTTTTCTGGATGTACACAGTTTATCCGTTTGTCCAGTGGAGAATACCTCATAGCTTTTGAGTTCTGGCATTTCTGAACACATCTGCTATTAACATTGGTGTGCAAGTTTTTGTGCAGACGTCAATTTCCAGCTCCTTCGGGTAAATATGGAGGCGTGTGATTGCTGGGTCTACAGCAAGAGTGCGTGTGGTTGCATGAGAGATCTGCAGACAGCCTTCCCATGCGGCCTCTCCAGGCGGCCGTCCCAGTGGCAGTGGAGGAGAGGCCCGCTGCATCCCGTCCTCACCTGCCCTTGGCGGCGTCAGGGTTCCAGATCCAGGCCTTCTGATGGGCGTGGAGGCGGGGCCCTCCTCTCCGTGGTCTTCCTCTCCGTGACCTCCCGTCTTCATGGCCTTGTCGCCTGCTGAGGTCCTGAATCTGAACGTGTGGATTCGGTGCAGTTTTTCCTATGAATCTCCTCAGAGCTTGGTGCCAAGAACGGGCCTCCCGAGAGCGGAGGGGCGCTCTCCCGGGGCCACACTGGGTGCTGGCCCTCGGCTCGGCCTGCCTGCTGTCCCTGAGGTGTCCGCTGCGAGACCCCCAGCTCCCCCCATGCAGGCCCCGTCCGCCCCGACCCCATCCTGTCCTGCTGCTGTATCTCCTTCCTTCCCTGTGCCGCCGTCGCTACCGGCCTTTGAGCCCGTGACACGGGTCCTCTTGCTGTTGCCCCTCCTCCCTCCCTTGTGTCCCGTCTGGGAGTGTTTGGTCCCCCGTGACCCCGCCGCAGTCTGCCTTCCACACCTGCGGCAACATCATGTCTCTGAAGCATGAGCCACTGCTCCCTCTCTGGGAGGCTTCTGCTGCGCTCCAGCCTCCTAGGGCTCCGTGCAAACTCCTGAGAGAGGCCAGGCGGCTTGGCTCACCCGCTCTAGCCGCAGGCCCCGCCCCCGAGTGCCGCCCCCTCCCGCCCGGCGCTGGCTACCACAGCGCCCACATGGCCGCTGCCTCGCCTGGTGCGCAGGGCGCGCAGCGTGCGTTTGTGTGGTTAACAAACAGTGGGTGAGCGGAGGCTGAGGGGAGCTGATCCCATTGCTGGAACGTGTTACCCGTGATGCTGAGCGGCAGTGCGATGCTCAGCCCAAGAGGGCCATTCGGTGGTGCCCAGGGACTTTAGTAAATGAATACACGACGTTGATGCGTTGGGAAAACTCAATCCATTTAATTTCTTAGGTTTGAGGTGATGGTGTTTTGCTCTTTTGTGTGTTACCTCTAATCTACGACATTTTTATGGGTTTGTAGCTTCTCATCCTAGGTGGGCCCTGTGAGCCAGTCACTGCTGCGGCATTTGGAAACACAGGAAGACCCTCTCTGGTCTGCTCGGCATCACGTCATAACGCGGGGGCTGGATGAACGCACAGAGCAAGTGCTTCAAGGTAAATGCAGGTTTAAAACACGTTTGAAAAATGTACTAAGGGAACCACTTACCTTGAAACGGAATTGGTAACCTAAGGGGTTTGGGACGTTCGACCCCTGCGACCCAGAAACCAGTGGCAGAGTGGGGAGCCGGTGCGGGAGTCACACCAGGCCCTCTGGGCCACGGGCTGCGGCCCTGTGGGAGGCTGGATCCTACGCTCTGTGGGCCTAATCCTCCGCGTTTCCTTACTTTGAAATCTGTGATTTCTGTGGAACTGTGAACACAGGTCGGCAAGTTGAAATAGTCTTTCCTTGCAGAGACGGGGGTGTACAGCTCAGAGAGGGAACACACAGGCAAGTGGCGGTCATGCACCAGGGGCGAAGCCATGGAGAGTGAGCTGTTGACAGAGGTCATGGTGGCCGCAGCCCCGTGGAGCAGCCCCAGAGGCACTGCTGAGCTGGTGTGGCGGGAGACCGTTTGGAGGCCTGGCGCTGGGCTGGGATGCATTTTGGGCAGAGGGGTCGTGACATGGTACCTGGGCCTGGGCACGAAGAGCTTGGCCATCTGAGGAGTCTGGCGCAAGCCATGTGGTAGTGTCAGGGTTTCATCAGGTGGCCATGACAAGTTAGTGGGGACCATGTTACAGAGTGACTTTCAGAGTTTATAGGATTACTTTAAAATCAAGTAATTTTAGGCAACAGCTTACGTAATTGTTTATGCTCCACCTTCTTTAATTCACAGTGTGGTTTCTCTGTTATGAGTATGTCACCACCAGCACCACCACACATGTACATACATGCACATTACGCACATATGGACACATGCACACAAACACAACACACTCGTGCACACACTATCCACATGCACACACGTGCATAGCACACACGTGTACACACATGCACATACATATACATTGTGCGCACCTGCACACTACACAAAACCCACAAGCACACATGCAAAATGCACATATAGCACACACCACATAAATATGTGGGTGCACAGCACACCCACATATGCATAGTATAGTCATGTATGGTCATGCATGACACACACACTTATAGCACAAGTGTGACGTGCATGTGCACATGTGGCACACATGTACTCACACATGGCATGTGTAATGCACACCTATGCAGGCACACACGTGCCCTGGGGCATCCGGTGAACCACGTCAGGTATCTGTTCCCCACCAGGGTCTTTGTAAACAGGCAGCTCTCATTGGGAGGGGCTGTGTTCCCCAAGTTTATTCCCGCATTTCCCTGGGGGCCTCACGTGCATTTGGACACGTGGTGATCTGCTCCCAGGTCAGCCGGCGGCTGTGAGCCCTGAGTCTGCCCTGGAGCCCCAGGCACCTGGTGTCCCTGCTGGGCAGTGGGTCAGTGCCGGTTCATCTGCACCCCGCACTGGAGCTGATGTGGAGGATGCCCACGGTGATGGGCCTGTCTGGGGCCTTCTGACCAACCCCCCACGTTTCCAGAAGGGTTTCTGTGCCCACTGTTGTTACTGTTCTCAAAGAGTAGAAGTCCTCAGAAGGCTCACTGTCCCTCTGCAGGTCACTGCAGAGGGGTTGACGCCCCGTGACATCGTGCCATCCTGCCCCCAAAACCAACCCGACTGCCCGCACTCCTCCAGGGATGGATCTGCGTGTCCTCGTCCTGGGCAGCCTTCTGGGAAAGGCGCTGTGCACGCGGTGCCGTCCGGACGACCTGGTGGCTGTGGGGCGCACTGGCAGCTGAGCCCTCGCGCTGGACGTTGAGGCGAGAGCACCCTGGGTGAGGGCGGGGCCAGAGGCTGCTGGGGCCTTGCTGTGCTGGGGTTCCCCTGCGCCTCGTCGGCGGCGTCTTTAATTGGGCGGTTTCTGTGACGTGCGTGGGGTGTGTGTGTGTGAACGAACACACGTTTCTCTCTGCGATTGGGAGCCACAGGAATCAGATGCTGCCCTGTGCGTGGACTGGGAGACCTCAGCGTGGAATCCCATGTCGGGGCGGACGTGCGACGTTTGGTCTCCTGACAGCCTCCACTGTAACAATCGCTCTGAGACCTGCACAGTGTGGTCCTTTTGTTATCTCCTGTATCAAAATTTGTTTCCCATGAAAACTTGGACTTTTCTCATTTATTTCTTAATCAGGATTAGTGTAAGTCAGTGTGTTACCACGTCAGGCTCTGCGATGACCGCTTCTTGTATTTGACCGAGAAGTGGCGTCTGGATCCCTCTGAGAGAGCAGCAGGGGTCAGGCGGCGGGGCATGGCTCTCTGCTCCCTTGGGCTCGTGGCCGGCTCGCGGTGTCCTGTGGAGACGGGTTACCCGGGGTCTGAAGTTGCGAGATGTGTACACAGCCGTCAGCCTTTAGTGTTTCCTGGCTGTAGCCACACGACAAAGCGCAGGTAGAGAAGGACATGGGGCACGAAATCCCCGTGGGTGCCATGCTGGGTGGTGCGGGGCATGGAGCACACATGCACCTTTGGACACTAACTGGGAAGTGCAGGCTCACCCAGGGGAAGGTCAATGTCGCAAATGATGTCACAGGCAGACAGGGGCCATGGCCTTGAGCTCGAGGGGCATCCGAGACTTGTCCTGCCGGGGCTTGGGGTGGGAGCGCCAAACGTGAAGCGTTTTGGGGAAGATGCCTGCTCAGGCTTTGCTGACGGTTGGGCAGGGCAGCTTCTCTGTCACCGCACAGCCCTCTGCAGCAGGACTGGGCCCCGCTCTAGGACAAGAGCCAGGGCACATTCAGTTACAATTCCAGGAACGATCATGGAATTGCAGGAAGATGAATTCCTACGAGAGGGGGATGTTCAGATCTGGACATCTGGCTTCCTGGCGCGCCTGGGGCCGAGGGGTCAGGGCAGGGCGTGGTGCCAGTGCGCGCGTGTCCTGGGGCGGGTCGCTTGTAGCGGTGGGTGGACAGGAGGACGAGACGGGGACGCGTGGGCTGCAGCTGACCCGGCAGAGTCGAGCGTTCAGTGGTGACATCCTGGCAGTGTCCCCAGGGCACGCGGCCTCCCCGCTGTTTGCCATGTGTCAGCAGGGCGTCAGAGTGGCCCCCGGGCCGACAGGTGGCGGAAACGGAGCCGCTCGCTCCGTTGGTAAGTCAGCGCGTGCAGGTCCCGCAGCCCGAAGGCAGGAGCTTCGCCCCCTGGGGCGGGCAGGCGGCAGCACCGGGAACCGCCGCTCCCCCGGGCCGCTCGGCAGTGGTCGCAGGGCCTCAGGCGCCGTCTGGCGCAAGGCACACGACCCTTCCCAGGGACTTGCCGGCTAAGCGGCGCCGCGGCGCCCGCGCTCCCGCAAGCGCCCACCAGGGGGCAGCAGAGCCTCTCCGCCGGGCGCCGCCGGGGCTCACGGTCCGCGGGGCTCACGGCTCCGCGGGGCCTTCCCGACGCGCTGGGCTCTTCTCCCGGCCCCGGCACGTGTCGTCGGCGCACGGCCGCGTGTGACTCCCACCCTCGTGCGGGCCTGGGGGCGGCAGAGCGCTCGCGGCCGCGGTGGTCGGGCGCTCCGCGGGCCCCCGGCGTCGCGCTGCCTGCGTCCCCCGCCCGGCCCTGCGGCCACGGGGCGCCCCGTGCAGGGGGCGCTGCATCGCGGCGGCGGCGGCGGCACGTCTGGTGAGCGCGACCTTGCAGCCGCCTGACACGCGAGGACACGACCGGCCGGCGTGGCGGCCGGGAACGTAAGGGCCCCGGCGTCCGAGGGACCGGCGGCGACCCGACGGGACGGGAGAGGCCAGCGGAGGGCGCGGGGCGGCCCCAGGGCCGGCGGGCCGGGCCGTCTGTGGGCCGAGAGCCGGGGCGGTGCCGCGAGACCGGCCGCCTCGCCCGGTGCGCGTCACGCTCTTTGTGACGTCAGGTCACGGGCGCTTGGCGGGACCCGTCTCGCTCCCTTCGGCGGCGAACAGCGCGTGACAGGGCGCCCTCGGGAGCCCCGCGGGTTTCTGGGCGTTTCCTAGTTTTGTGCATTTCAGGAGGTTCTTTGAAAACACGCTCTCAGATGCACAGTTTTGAACTTCATATTTTGAGAACCATGAATTTTGGAAACACGTGCTTCAGCGACCACTTGAAGCCCCAGTGAAGTTACCACCTCCGTGGGCTCTGGTCCCCGGGGCGTCCTGGTGACCGCGACCCCGGTCCGTCCCTCCCCGGGCCGGAGCCACGGCGGCTGCCGTCAGCCCCCCAGGACGGGACCCTGAGGCTGTGGTCCGCGCGCGGGAGGGAGCCCGTCACGTGTCTGGCAATTCCTGCCGCTCCCCTGGGGTGCCTGCGGGCGCCCGAGAGGCGGTCGGGCGGTCACAGCCGCGCGGGCCGACCTCCCTCCTCGGCGCGGAGGCTAAGAAGCGGGCTGACCAGGCCTGTGCCTCACGCCCCGAAATGAGTGACGGGAGGGTCCCTCGGGGTGCGTGCGCGCGCGCACGCGTGTGATGGGCCCAGGCGCGCAACACGCAGGTACGCGCAGTTAGAGATGCCTCATGTTCGTCACGGTTTCGAAAGGACAAAACTTGATACTAAAGTGCTGCAGCAAAGCTGCACAGTAGAGGTAATAACGGCGGCCCAGGGCACATCATGTGGAGGAAGGACCCTCTGGGGGGAAACGACTTGTTTCAGCGCATTGCAGTTGGCCTTTGGGAAGCAGACGGGGGGGAGGGGCCTGAGCCCTGATGTGTCACCTACGAGCCTGTGTGTCACCAACTTTCAAAGAAGCTCATGGCATTTGTGTGTGTGTGTGAGAGAGTGTGTGTGTGAGCCTCACTGTAAGAGGGGGTCGCTCGCCCGGAGAGCTAACCCAGGACGGGCGCCGGCGGGTGCGGGCTGAGCGGCTGGGCGAGCCGCCCGCTTCGGAGGAGACGCTCGTCGAGGGCATTAATGCCCCGCCTGCGGGCTGTGCCGTGTGAGCACGGACACCTCGCACCCGCTGTGTAAGACCCGTTTAAGATTTTGGCTTTAACAAAATCCTCGATAGTGATTATCTTTGCTGCCAAGTTTTACGTGTCTTTCCTTTTTAAAGTTTGCAAGGGCCAGACCTCCAAACGCTCGTGACAGAAAACCTTAACCCTAAACCTCACTTCCAAGAGCTCAGGGAGGAGAGACAACAGCTGGGAACCAGCTGAGCAGAGCCCGTCAGCACCTTTAGGTGCTCGGTGCTCCCGCGGAAGTTCCCCGTTCAGAGCAGCAGTGTGTCCATGGCGCGGGCGGGGCCGCGTGATGGCGACAGCACCGCGTGCACTGCAGGGCAAGGACGCGTCCGCGAGGCCGATGTGCTCGGCCCAGTTTTACTGCGCCGACTCTCATGCCGTCGCTGTCAGTCCCCGAGCTGCTGCTGCTCAGGTGCCACGCGGACACTCGCAAAGGCGAGGCGAAGAGGTCGAGGGCCTGTCCGTCTGAGCCTTGCTGTCTGCGCCTGGAGGAAGCAGTGCTTCGTCCGTGAGCTACAGGCGAAAACGCAGCGGGGCCTCGTGACGCCGAGGGGCTGGAGAGAGCTGGGGCGGTGCCCTCTGTGCCTCGGGCCGCGGGGCCCGCGGGTGGCCACGCCTGCCCACGCCTGCCCACGGCCGTACCTGCCTCACCGATGTGCTCCCCGGGCAATGCTGGGTGCGGTGTCCCCAGGCCTGTGTGTCACTCGGACCTTTACCCCCGGTACCTGCCTTGGCCGGAAGCGGCCACTTACTTCCCAAACCCTTTGGCTCCAAGTGCAGGACAGTCCCCTCCACACAGGCCGCGAGCAGCTGCCACTGGGCTGCTGTCCCCCTAGGGGCCGCGGGACTGGCAGCCGCACTCGGTGCCCGTCCTTCCCTGGGGCGTTTTACCGGAGGGGACCTCCCGCCAGCCCTGCAGCTCTCGGCGGCTCCTCACTCCCAACCCTCAGCGGATCCCCTGTGAGGGGGCGCAGGGCGCGGGGCCCCCACCTCAGGACCGGTGCTCTTGGCCCCTCCACCCTGGTCCATACTTGCCGTTGGGTTGAAATGAGCTTTACTGCAACTGACTGAGAATGCGACTTACACGGGTGTCCCCTCCGCTCCCTCTCAGTATCCTTGTTCCTCTCCACGACAGCGGAGCGTTCTACCTGTAAAACATTCAAATCGAGGAAAGTTTTCATATGAAGAAATCTTCTGTTACCGATTGGACGATTTCTTACACATGCGCCGGAGCTCCGGAGTTAGGAGAAAAGCGCGCCTTCTCGCAGACAGCAGCGAGTGAGCTTGAGCTGCGCGGGGCGGGAGTCTTTCCTGACGTTCGGCACAGCGAGGCGGGGGCAGCTCGCATTCGCCCGGACTTACCGACCGCGACGGCCCGGTGGCGTGGGAACTTCGCCCGATCTGAGCGTTTTGCAGGCTGGTGTCCGCGGCCGGGGGCGGGAGCGAAGGCGCTGCTGACCTTTGTCTTCTTTCCGGTGCAGACAGCGGCGGGGGCAGCCCTGCCTTTCGGCTTCCCAGAGCGGCCCTGCGGAGACCCCCGGCCTGTCCGCCGTCCACGAGTTTACGCCCCACCCTCCCTCCCGGAGCCCGGCCCGCGCTGGGAGCTGGGCGCGCGCGGGCTCCAGTTCATCAGCTCTAAATAACGTCCCAAGTTCGTCCAAACCGCGAAGAGCGCCCCAGAGGAGAGACACTGACGCAAGAGAGCGTCCAACTTAAATCTTACTTAAATCCTACCGGAGGCTTGGGCGTCCCAGCGCTGACGGCCTCAGGGGCGGTCGCACGGAGGCCTCAACAGCGTCTGTGTTTAGGGTGCGGCCCCTCTGTTTTGACAGAGAAATGGTTTAAAAACACCCACGGCCAGGGTCAAGGCCCAGGATTAGAGGAGATGAGTATTTAGATGAATTCACCGTCTCACAGTTTAGTTCGAAAGATACTTCGTTATTTAAAATAGCAGTCCAGAGACTTTGGAAGAAACTCGGTTTTGGACTACAACTGCAATTCTGATTTTCGATGTATTTCGAACGGCTTTCCAAGTTAAGGGTTTACTTTATAATGCCTTCTGAGAGCTTGTGACCGCTCAAGGGCACCCTTCTTTAGAGTGAAGCCTGGCTATGCTGGTGAAAACACTGTCCCCTGTGGTCCAAGCGCATTGTCTCTGGCCTCCTTTACGCTCCTGTTTGATCGTCGGTGTGAGGGGGAAGAAAGCACCGATTCCGGGCGGTGGAGTTCGTGCTGCCCTCCTGGGTGAGCGGGCACTGAGGGCGGGGCCGGCCTGGGGCTTCCTCGGGGTGCGGCGGGCAGGGTGGGGTCCCAGCCGGTGCAGGCCTGGCTCTCCGGGTCCAGGCCCCTGGGAGCTGTCGGCCTGGAGGGCTGAGCAGGCGGCGGAGTTGGGGTGGGGGCAAGTCAGCCCAGGCGGAAGCCAGGGGCAGCTGCCGTGGGGGAGGCTGCCGGGCAGCCCTGCGCCTGCAGGCTGTGGTGGGTTACTCTCCGGGGGGTCTTTTCCCCATCTTTGCACCCTCTGGGACTGATTAATTAGGATATTTCAAATTATGGTGTAAGAAGGTGTTTCTGGTTTAGATACGGAAAATATCAACTTGGAGACAGTTGTTGAAGAGAAGATTATGTTGCCTTCTTTATTTGTACAGGATCGTCTTGCATGAAAACAGAACTATTTTAAACACTGTGCAGCGGGTCCTCAGATGAACAAATGAACCTCTTTGAAGCACGTCGTTTCTTCACAAGGCTGCTAACACACTGGACTGCAGGGCCGCTGCAGGGCGGGGGTGGCGTCCCACGGGTCACGTCGGGTCCCCAGGGCGGTGCGGGCGCGGACTTAGCTGGCAGCCTGTGGCAGGAGCAGGCCCTCTGCTCCAAAGTGGGGAGCTGTGGGCTCGTGGCTGATTTCACAGCGAGACTTGGCAAGATTGGGGTTAAGATTGAGTATTAAGCCTTACATGTTTCTGGTCTTTTAAGTGAATTTGAAAATTGAGTCAAATACTTAAAATGATTGTTAACTCTTCTGATTTCTCTTAAATTCAAACGTAACTCAATCAGATATTGATGGACAGTCTCTTTTTATTAAATGTATTGGGGTGACATTGGCTAATGACACCCTAGGTTTCAGGGTACAGTTCTGCATGTTGTGTTGTGTGTTCTCCCCCTGAAGTCCAGCCTCCCTCCACCTCCCTGTGCCTGACCCCCTTACCGTCCCTTTGCAGGTAATGTGCTGACGTGGGGCCTTGCAGGGTCCGTCTGCCTGGCAAACACTGGTGCACGGGGTGTGTCAGCACCTTTGTAGCCCCGGAGCTGTCGTCTGCGCCTGGAGCCCGCGGACTCAGTATTTGCCGCCTGTCGCCGCAGAGAGAAACAAGCGTTGGAGTAGGAAATCAGGTGTGAGGGCACAGGGCACAGAGTTTCTGGAAAAGACTGGTCAGCACATCGATTTCAGGGGTTAAGGTTCGGCAAATAGCATTTGGAAGTGTTTAGTGGATCTTTAAAGTGCAATATACAATTTATCCGAAGCTAAAGCTTTCTAACATGCAACTATCTTGAAATATTATGCAGTTGAGTATTTGATCAGTTTTTCTGGAGTTCCTTTGAGTCTTTAGTTAATACAGTTCAGTGAGAATTAATTGAAAATGCCCAACGCTATTGTTCTTGAGTGAAAACCATTCATCCATGAAGGTAAATGGGAACCGTGTGCTGTGATGTTATATTTAAACGCATTTCTTACCACGCCATTGGCACTTGCTACTTCCTGACTCTAACGTGCTATGAAAGATTAAAAAAAACTGCTTTGTTCGTTTGATTTCTGAATCTGACCCGTGGCTCTTTCTCAAGGTGGCCTTCGTCTTCCTCATTGTCACCATTTTTCTTTTTTTTAATTGAATTCATTGGGTGGCGTTGTTCACAAGACCGCAAAGGTTTCAGGTGTACAACTCACAGAACATTCCCTGCACATGCGTCGTGCGCCCATCGCCCTGAGCGCCATCCCTTTCTGTCCCATGTCCCCCTTGCCCACCTCCACCTGCCCCCACCCCCTTTCCCGCAGGCCATCCCCACGTGTCTGTGTGTCATGGATGCATTTGTTTGTTTGTTTCGCTTAATCCCCTCTCCTTTATTTATCATCATTTTTCTGTGTGGAAACTGGTCTGTCGGTATTTCCATGCAAATACCTATTTTGTTTTCCTTTTGCTTGTTCTGTTCTTTATCTATTTCTGGGGTTTATCCCAAAGCCGTGAAACCTTGGTCTAGATCAGAACCGATCAGACTCAGAGGAGGCTCCGATCCCGTGCGTTAGCCCCACCCCCCTTGTCGGTTCTTCGCTGGCTTCCAGGAGGCGCCCTGCTCTGAGGTGTGGTCGCCGCACAACCCGTCTTTCTGTGGAACGAGATCCGTGTTTTACTCTTCTTATGCTCAGTGCCTTGCAAATGCCCAGCATTCAGTAGGTGGTCTCCAGATGTCCGCCGACTCTGTGGACTTGCTTGTGTGCGACCTCAGGGGTCACTGGCTGTCTCAGCTGGCCCCAGCTGTGGAACAGGTGGCCTTGCTGATCCCGGGAGTGTACGTGACGTGTCTCATCTGCAAATGGGCGTAAAATAGTTTGCACTGCCCAGGTTTGATGGGAGGGTGAGTAGGGAGGCGGGTAGGGTGTTGTCTGGCGCAGACTTGGGACTCGACATACGTGTTAGTTTGTCGTTGCTGCTGGACTCACGTTGGCCTTTAGTTCCGGTTCGTGAAGGAGAGTCACTTCAAGGCCTGGGTGCATTTTAAGCATGAATGCTCTTTAAGCACGAACGTCTTCATGACATTCGCCCTGATGTTTCAGATATTCTTGACAGAGGAGGAAGAAGGAAATCATCATGAACTGTGAAATACTTCAGGTTTCAACCAAATGGCTCTGTAGACGGATTGCGGTTCGGTCTTCTTTCACAAGGCGTCTCCCGTCACACCGTGAGTCTGTGACCGCAGCATGGGGGCGGCGGGCCTGCCCCGGCCCGGGGCCCTGGCCAGAGCTGCGTGCTCTCGGGGACCGGTGCCCGGGTGATGCGGGCTGCACCTCAGCCGGGTGGTCACAGGGGCCTCGGGGCCTGGTCTACAGCGGATTGTCGACTGTGGGTTATGACCTATACTTTAAAAATAAATTTTGGAGTATTAACACCGCAGTCCTGTGGTCTTTCACCGTGTGTATTTTTATAACGTTATGTGGCTTTGCACAGAGAGAAAAATACATCAATAAATCTTAAGGTCAGAATGTACCCTTAGTGATCATTCATATGGAAGAAGTTTTTGGAGTCCAATTCTAAAATTGCTATAAATAAAAAAGTTTCTGCTAATTTCTTAGTTTAGACCTAATGTTGTCAGACAGCAGTCATGTAATGGTCAGTAACTCAGCCTTGAGAGAACATCACCTTGATTTTGTCCTTTGCATTATAGGGATTGTCATTTACGACCCAATGACCTGAGGTGTATAATCTTTCTGTGACGACAGCCATTGCTGATGGGATCCGACTGTGGGACCTGAGGACCCCGAGGTAAGGCCTGTCCTGCCGGGCAGGTAGCAGCTGGGGCTGGGACCTGGAGGCCCAGGGCGGCCGTCGGATGCTGCCAAACCGCAGTGACACCTAGACAGATAGCACCATTCTGGCAAAGATACTGTGGCAACTACATTATGCCAAACAATCCCAGCATATTCTGTATGTAATGAATAGAGTAAATATTGTTAGACATGCGTATACGAGGTGGGCAAAAGTGGGCTTGCAGTTTATTCTTACATTATTATTTACTGGTTATTGTATCACTTGTTTGTATTACTTGTCTCTTTCCCTGTGGATGACCGTAAACCTACTTTGCCTGCCCTGTGTGCGTGTGGACGTGCACCCGCAAGGCCGCAGTTAGCCAGTGTCTGCACTCAGCTGTTTCACCCTAAACAAGCACCAAGCCCTGTGGCCGGCCTGCGGGCTGTGTGGAGGTGGGGGCCACCTGAGGCCACCCGGCCGCCCCCGCGCCCCCCACAGCTCTGGCTGTCCCCAAAGGTGATGGCACTTCTTCCTCAGAAAAACCAGCATTGATCCCCTGACGGCTTCTTTTTTAAAAAACAATAAAGAAATCTTATCTAGCGCTTTATGAATAGCCGGCTGTAAAGTTTAACCTGCCTTAATGGAATGCTGCACCTCCCAAAGGGTTTGAAGTGTTGATTTAAATAATTTATGATTTTAAAGGATTAGTTTTTATAATTTTAACGATCTCCAGAATACGTTTACCGCTTAACGGTTTTCGTGTATACAGAGTTTCATTGCCGTTCGCTTGGTCGCCCCTGAGAAACCATGACCCTGGGAAGCCCTTGACTACTTTTGATGACCGCTGCCGAGGGTCTGACGTCCTCACATATAAAAGTGTTCTTGGCGGTTTGTTCATTTTTGTGAAGAAAAGCAACAGGTCAGTGTCTTTATCCCAGCATGTGATAAAAATGAAAAAATCGTTTTTTTCTCCTGGTGTTTTTTTATTTCCCCGCAGGTGCGAGTGCCGATTCAAAGGCCGCTGAGCCGCTGCTACCCGTGCCACGTAGCTTTCAACCCATGTAGGCAGTTCTTGGGACCAAGGACAGACATGCAGGCGCCCGTCTCTGGTCCCGGAGAGCCCAGGTGGTGTCAGTGCATGTTAGATAAGATCCTGGTATGAGCTGCTCACACATGAGTTGTGCTTTAACAGCTGTAACGAGTGAGGGGCAGGGAGCCTTCGGGCTGTTCCCAGCGTGCGGAACCTGCAGCGCCAGCCTCTCGTTCCTCACTCGCTCATTTCCTGCTGCAGACACTGCTCCCCCAGTGTTAAGTGCATGCTGTGTTTTCTTTGAATTACCAGATAGCAACACAAGTGAAATAACACGTATGTTATGATAGATGTGGGACAGACACTGATGTACGCAACCGTTTGTCTTTCACATGTTTGCAAAGGTCTTACGCTGGGTCCTAGGGCTGGGTCCTAGGACAAATGGCCACAAACTCGGCAGCTTCAACAACAGAGACCGTCCTCCCGCCCCCAGGGCTCCAAGGGGACCGGCCCTTGCTGCCACATCTGCGACTGGCAGCCGCTGCTTGGGGCTTTCCCGGCAGTCCTGCCCTGTCCTCACGCAGCATCCTCCTTGAGGGTCCCGAGTCTCTCTCTCCTCTCTGTTGGGAGGACCCTGGTCCCCTGACGCCCTGGACCTGCGGCGATCCTCGGTTTCCAAAGAGGGTCACGGGCAGGCATGGGGTTGGGACTTGGACATACCGTTTTAGGGGACACCACGCAACTTACTACAAGTCTCCAAGGGTTATGTAAACAAAAAGGACACACAGAAATTTTTAAAAATTCAAGGAAATCATATAGTTTATTTGGAAGTAATCACTTTACAATGTAATTGAGAGTCAGATTTAATTTCTAAAATATCTTTCTTATTCAGTTTAACTTGTGAGAATCGAATTTAAGAATATAGAAAACTGTTTTACGGAACTCTTAAATAGGAAACGTTATTGGAAATTTTACTAGTTCATAACCAGCTGTGCCCCACTGGCATCTTTGTCACCTGCTAGGATGACACTTGAGTTCACCTTTGAATGAGGCATTTCGGATGTTTTCAAAGAAAACAATGTATTCCCAAACTTGGTTACCATGCAGCTAATTAATAATTTGCAAATTTATTACAGCAACTTAAAGTATTAAAATAGGTAACAGTTATTTGACAGTACGAACTATTTGCCACCGTTTTGGATACGCTTTTAAAAATTATTGTTATTGTCATTCTTTCTGCAATTCAGAATAAAACCTGTGCTCGCACCACCGCCACGAACAACAAAATCATAGAGTTTTTGGTTTTTCCTCTAAATTGTTTTCCTGTATCCAGTCATGGACCCCAGACTCTCTTGCCAAGTCAAATCCACCCACGTGTTCAATTAAATTGTCTTTTATAACATCTTATTATGTATAACAACTTCCTGGTTTTCAGGTGGAATATAAAACCCTTACGTGCTTCCAAGGCGTGAACACCCTGTATGTTGCCCAAGGAGCCATGAAACGGCCTGAGTATTGGGCTTGTCCCCGCGGACACCGAATGTGAGCTGACTTGTACACTGGATTTTCTTGAAATTTTTGATCCCTGTTTTTTAATTCAACATATGTGAGAGCAGCATGAAAATATAATAAGTGAGATTAAGAGTATAAAGATACACAAACATTGGCAGCAGGGAGATGGAAGTGAAGCTTCTGTGAGAAGACTTGGGTGTAAAGTAGGCTCGTAGGCCCAAAGCGTTGCCGGTGATAACGAGGATGTTTATAACCACAGCAGCAGCCTGCGCAGAAATAGTCGTCATTCTGGATCCGTGTGCGATGAATAGCAGAGTTTCAAAGGATATACAGCCAAAGTATCGTAATGCAAGTCTAAGATGAGAAAAACACGCTCAGTCACCGCGGGAGATTTTACCGATGGCCGGGAAACCAGTCCCGGCCGATCACGCTGCTTTTTTGCTTCAGATATCCTGCTGGTTCTGCCACGTGATGCAGAACAGAAACCGCGTACGTTTTGTGTGGCATACAGAGAACCTTCACAGCGTGTCTCCATCTTGCCTGTCTAACTTCATCTCTGTTCTCTTCTGTGTCCTATTTCTAGTTCATGGTGTCATGCAAACTTCATGTATGATAGTCCTTCTTATAACACAAGAAAATGAGGATGAACCGAAAACGGTCTCACAGATGATGAGAACACAACAGAAAAATGTGTTTCCTAGGCCGACGAAGACTTGCAATATAGTTGCAAATGAGCTAAACTAAATTAAGAAGACACAGACTTTAACAGGACGGCTGAAGCAGAAACAAGAGCTCAGAAAGGAAATTGCTAGACAACAGGAGTATGTGAGATGAAAACTGATAAATTTAGGAAAGCATGAGAAAACAGTTTTCAAAACTCAAGACTAAATTTGAATGAATACAGTAAAAAGGAGACGCTGCAGAGACACTATGCAGGGAAAATGGCTTTGGAGGCAGGGGGAATAAATGCGTCCGCACTGTGACAGAGAAAATGATGGGCGCACGGGTGGGTGAATTTGACCATAGAGACTCAGCTGCATGTGTGGAGCCCCTGGAGGTTAGTTTTCAAAGCGTGGACATAAGTAGTGTTTAACAATTGGAACCACTGTAGTTGAACATCAATAAAAAAATTAGAAAAGAACATAAGTTATATTTAAAATTGTAATTCAAAAATAGTTTTTCAGAAATTACTTAAATCTTTATATTGAAAAGGCACCTAGGAAAATTGACATATGCTGGTCAGCACCAAAATGTAGTAAATTAATAAATCCATTTGACTATAATCATTAAAAATAACACCAATGAAATACCTTTCTGTTCAAATATTCAGACACTTATAAAGGCAAGGCTATCAGGTAGCATTTGATTTCTTTAAACCATTATTTCATGTTAGAAAATATTGGGAGGAACATCTTTAACATACTCTGTAGGAGAGCATCTTTGTCAAGAATTTTTATATCCAGATGTTGTCCTTTAAGAACAAAAGCAGACACTGTGTTGAATATGTCGAAACTGAATGAATAGTGTTGCTGTGATTCATTCTTGAAAAAAGCTTCAGAGAACCAAGGTGAGACTGAAGAAGTTTTAACTAAAGGTTCAAGGAGAGCAATGAATTTGTTCGACCATGTAGATAAAACTGAAAGGCAGGGTTAATGATGCCAAAAGATGTCATAAATTTCCATTTAAAAATAATGCAAAAATGAGAGCTGTGAGCATATTCTAGAAAGTATGAGTCCCTTGATTTTCTCATGGAGAATAATGAAAGCTATCGCTTGGAGATGACAGCAAAATTGTAAACTCAGATTTATGTACGAGTATGAGTATTAAGATAATCGTGATGACTGAAACTGGGTGGCAGGGGAAAAGGGTAGGTGAGAAATTCCAGCATTGGGTGTAGGGCGGACGGGCGTACAGTGTCCTAGTTTTATATAAAGATTTTAATAAAAGATAATTACTGAAGCAAGAATGTAACCCTTTCTAAATGCCAAAGAAATATATAAGGAAGAGGAAATAAAATAGATCATACAATGAAAGCTTCTCTATGTTTGTATTACATATAATTAGAAATGAAGCGACGGGCAGAACTGAGATCAGCGTCACAGATCTATCCGTGAGCGCAGGTAGGATAAACTCATCTTTGGAAGAAAGACTCTCAAAGTGTTTTTTATAGATAAAAAAACTCGAATTCTGTACTGAATCCAGGAGATGACCTCAGCCAAAGTGATTCAGAAAGGTTAAAAAGAGAGATGGGCAAATGCTTATCAGGCAAATGAAAATAAAAACAGATGATGCGACCTTGAGATCACACAAGCCATAGTTCAACTCCCTAAAAACCTATGTGACATAATAATGTATCATTTTACCTTCTTTTCTCAAGCACATCAAATGTTGTTATTTACTATATGTAAACCCACAGAGAAAAGCCCAGTAAATTAAAAGAACAAAAAACAGTATTCTCTCATCATTACAAGATCATAAATTGGTAATAAAATAAAAATCAAAAAGCTTTTGCCACATAGATACAAAAATTGTATTAAACTATTGGTTTAAAAGCAGAACAAAATGAAATAGACTTTTTACAAAAATAATTTATTGTTAAAGATTTTACTTTTAGAGAAAGGGGAAGGGAGGGAGAAGGAGAGGGAGAGAAACATCAATGTGTGGTTGCCTCTTATGTTCCCCCAACCAGGGGTCTGGTCCACCACCCAGCCTGTGCCCTGACTAGGAAGAATTGAACAGGTGACCTTGGTTCCCAAGCTGGCGCTTGAGCCATTGAGACACACCAGCCAGGGGGAAATTGTCGGCTTTTTTTTTTTTTTTTTAGATTTTATTTATTTTATTTTCAGGCGGAGGGGAAGGGAGGGAGAAAGAGGGAGAGAATGTCTCATCAATGTGTGGTTGCCTCTTGCACGCCCCCTGCTGGGGACCTGGCCTGCAAACCAGACACGTGCCCTGACGGGGAATCAAACCAGTAATGCTTTGGTTCACAGGCTGGCACTTGAGCCACTGAGTCACAGCAGCCCCGGGGGAAATCACCCACTTTCTTAAGGGGGCCTCGTCACGGGCAGCCTCGCCAAACAAAGTACAAGGTTAGAGTCTGAGAAGCCAGCTGGGAACCGCGGTCCTGACCCTGGGTGACTGTACTTGTAACTTGCTTCCTGCATGTCATGGTGTCCTCGGTAAAAACACGAAGGTGTTAATCATTTCAAGTGACTATAACCTCACCCAATCAGTTGTGAATTGTGGGACAGCTGTGGTCTGTAGACACGATGTGCTGTCCCCTACAATGAAGTATTTGCTGGCAACTCTAGATACGTGTAGATCGAGGCAGGGAAGTCTAAAGAGCCACGTGTGTGTTTTTGTATAATGCCACTGTTAGAGACCAATGTCTGTCTGTTTAAAATTTTATTAATAGTTATATAAAAATTTTAAATATTTGAATTGCTCAAACTTCAAGCTGATCACTAGGAAGCTCTCTCTCAGGTTCATGGAAAGAACAATATACCACTTTTTCACCCAATTTGGGACTTTCGGGTAAGAGCTGTCAATCGCAGGAAAGAAAATCCCTACTAAGAAGGGCTCCTGGTAGCTAATTGAGATCAACAACTTAAAAAGAATCAAACAAAAACACAAAACCTAGCAACTGTTATACTAGGCCCCTCCTGCAACCCGCGCTCGGAGAGCAGCCGGCCCTGAGCTGCCGCCGGCCCCGGGTTCCCGCCGGCTGAGCCCCTTAGAGAGGAGGCCCTGGGACCCGGTTTCAGCCAATGGGGCTGGGGCTTTCCCCATCCAGTCAGAGCTGTGCAGCTCTGACCGCGCCCAGTGGCTGTATTTAGACCAATGAGGACTGCCTTTTGGGCCAATCAAACTGTGAGGATTTGGCTTCCTCATTTGCATGAAGACAGACCAGTCAGGGACTAGGGGCGGGGCTCCCATGCATATAAGGCAGCTCCCGGGGGCTTTGGGAGCGCACTTTCCAGCTGAGCTGAAAAGCTCGGGCTGGGCGGAGCTGTGTAGCCGAGGGGGCGGAGCTGCAGCACCGGGGCTGCCGCAGCACGGTGCGGTGTCACAGCCGCCCTGTGTGCACTGAGTAAAGTCTCCTCCTCCACCGTAAGCCACGCTGGAGGCTCCTATTGGCAGCGAATGGCACGAGTGACTCGGTGGGGATAGAGGCCGGGATGCGAGATCCGTGCTCTTTCCGTAAGGTTAGTCATCAGACGGGAGCAAGTGTTTAAAACTGTTCACGGTGTGGTGGAGTCTTGTGACAGAGTAAGGAGCATAATGTAAATGCGTAAACTGATAGGAATTCTGAGAGAGAATAGAGAAGAAACGCATTTTTCATAAATTTGTCTCTGTGACTTCTGTGTTTTGTCTGTTACGTGAGATGCTTTTATTTGAGTGGCGTTGAGCAGACTTCATCTTTGCGTAGTAGATGGGGGGTTATTGACTTTTCCAGCACAGAACATTGGTTGGTTTTGTCTTCCAGGCATACGTGTACATGATGGGCTCCAACACCTTCCCCCACAGACTGTCAGGACACACGGACACCATCACTGGAGTGGCCTTCATCCCATCCATCCTCAGGTACAGCCCCTGCGTCGGTGGGGGCCTCTGTTCCCACAAGTCTGACATCATATCTGTCAGACTTTGTTTGCGGGAAACTTTGTCGTATTTAAGATTCATGGCAGTTTTCATTGCGTGCAGGGACACAAACCTGTGAAGTAGACCTTCTTGGAGAGAAAGGAAAAACCTTGAGTGTTTTCCTTCACAGAGAAAGCGTTTGTCACTCAGTGCGAATGTACGTTTGCTCAACCGAACCACAGAAAACAGTGGGACTATCCGAGAAGAAACGGGCAGCACCATACCGTGGACACTAGCTAACGCCGAGGGACGAAAGCAAGAAAAACAGTACAAAGCAGGTAAGGAAAGGACTTCGCCGATTCTCAGGAAAAGAATTTGGATAGAGAAGAAAGACCTCAAATTTAAAGAAACTTAGAGTGTTAAGAAAAAAGATTAAGAGAACGTGACATCGGCTGCAAATCGGTCATGCAGAAAATGAAGGTCTTGTATTAAAATGCAGAGAAAGAGTTTTTATAGAAGATGTAAAAATATTACATACTAACTAAGGAGGACCTGGGAATACTGATTTTATTTTGTTCCTTTAAGTCTGAAGCTGTGATCCAGAGGAAGCCACGACTGTGTTTACCGCCGCCGCCGCCATGGCACATGTCTAAAGGAAGGGAAACCGTGACGCCGTGTTGCTGACCTGCTCTTTCGCACGAAGACTGGGCTGAGAACTGCAGGGCACGTTCCAGTGCCGGGCAGGTGCAAAACTTACCTTGCCCTTACTCGGAATTTGAAAAAACGCGTAAAGCTTCCCCTGCGGTTGGCCACAGGGCTCCGGTCGGTGTTGAACCTCATTTCCCTCCTTGGTCCTCGGCTGGCGGGCAGCTCGCTGAGTCCTCTTTTAACCCTTTGGAAAACACGCTGCCTGAGACTGAGGCGTGATGAGAAATTAATCCTGTGCTAATTGTCGAAAAGCTTTGCCTGATTTTGTCCGATCGCGGTTGTCAGAAATCTCTCTGAGAAACAGCAACACTTCCTCAATGAGGGACTCAAGATGCGATGCAAGGTCCTTGTGTTTTAGGGCCACGTTTGTTTGACTCTAAGATAGAGGTGACCCTGTCACCAACATCTCTGAAGCTGGAGTGAGCCTTAGAGCTCACATCTGCCTGCGTGGTGTGTCACTCGGGCATCTGACGCCTGGTGGTGTTCAAAATTGTGTCCGTAGAACAAATGACCAACTCAAGCTTTTGTATTAACCTTTTGAAAGGTGCTTAAGGACAATCATTTGAAATTTTTATTTGTAGAGAAAGACCCCCGGAGTCCCACTCCAGGCACGTCAGCGTGGAGAGCGCACGCTCAGCATCGAGGACGGCTCTGTGTGCCTCCAGCATCGGGGCCTCTGCGCCTGGGAGGCGCAGCTCGCCTCTCCGTGGGCGGCGCGAGGTGGGCGCCTTCTCCTGACCTCCTGCCTGCACCAGAGGAGGCGACTCGGCCCAGGCCAGGCTCTCTTCCCTGGCTGACGGAACCCCAAGCAGAGCCGCGGGGCGACAGACTCGGGCCCCTCTGATCCTGCAGATTTCAAACCTCCCCTTTCCTTGCTCTTATTTTTTGTGGCGTGAATTTGAGGTGACTCCATGGACTGGAATACGTGCTCACAGAGACAGGCCGTCGTGCCTCAAGTCCCCTTTTCCTGACCGTGAGCTCGGCCGGCCCTCCATGGCCGTGGGGGTGCCGGCTCCCTGCCCCGGGCTGGGCACTGGCCTGGGGGGACGTGGCGGGCAGGGACCGCGCTGTGGTCACACACTCCTGCTGCTGGGCCGTACCTGTCTCTAAACCTGCCACCTCTTTTAAGACACTACTCTTGAACATTTGGCAGTGCCCGATGTTAGCGTCTGCCTCCCACAGTGGGCACGATAGGGCTCTGACCCCAGGTGGCTGGGGTTGCAGGGGGCGACCGCCTACTATTCCAGGAATGTGGCATGACTGCAGAGGCTGGAGACACACACCACGACTGGCTTTTAAAAAAGAAACAATCACAGGAGATCCCCCCTGATGAATTAGGTCCTGAGTCCTCAGGGCGCCGGGGGGTGCGGGGGGGGGGCTGCTTCCGTCTCTGCCCTCGCTCCGCTGCTGGCACGGGAGCTGTGAGCCGTTGGGAAGGTCCTACTGATGGGCCATGCTCACAGCGTGCGAGGGGGCTCTGCCGGCGGCGCGTCGAACGCGGGCTTGGCGCGGGAATGCGTCTCAGGTCCGTGCCACACAGGGTCACGTCTGTTAGGGAGCCCCTAAAGAAAAGGCTTCTGATAGAGAACTGCTTCTCAAGGTGTTTTCTACTGTTTCCTCCAGATTAGATGATCAACACTCATTATTTTTGTTAAGTTCACCATCAGGAAACATTACCTGGTTATTTTCATTTGCTTTTCTTTGAATACTATTGTACGTAACTCCGTGTGTCATTAACTCTTGAGTTTTTCACGTTGAAACTGCTTGTTCGTACTTTTTATATTTTTATCGGATGGACCCAGTGTTTTGGTTAATGACTGGTCAAACTTTTAAAATGAATTTTTTGTCCTTGTCATTTGTGGTAAGTGATTTTTGTAGACTTAGTTTTGCCTTTTGTTTTCTCTTTCAAGTCCAGAACTTTGATTTCTCCGACTTACTTTAGGCCAAGATGATTTTTTTCTCTCCAGTGATTTATCTCTTTAACATATTATTGTAATTTTTTAATTCCATGGCTGACAGTGGCAATATCTGGGACATTTCGGATTCTGGCCCGGTTGGCTGCTTTGTCTCTTGATGGCTGGCTCCCTTTCTGGTATGTTTGACGACACACGAAGGAGTGGGGAAGGACGTGAGCCGGTCTCTTTTCCTGCTAGGCCGTTAGTTTGGCGGTTTGACTCAGTGGAACTGGGAGAGGGGCTGAGTGCCGGTCGCTTTAATTAGTAAAACTTCGTGGAAGGGCCATTGCAATTCATCTGTAGGAACCATTGTACAAAGAGAATATTATTATTTTTTTAGGAATTTAAAAATACCCAATATTCTTTCCCAATTCATCATTTGTCAAGCTTTTTACAAAAAATTTACTTGCTAAAGCATCTGAGGATGAAATTTAAATCCATCTCTCTTAATTTGGCCTTATTACTGTGGGGACCGTGCTTTAGCTCTGCCAAGGAAAAGTAATCAAAGTCTATATCTGGAAAAAGTGTTATTTTTTCAGGTTTTTAAATTGAATGAAAGTTTGTGTTGTTTGTGACTGTTTTGTCCCTGTAGATCCTTAAGTTCAGGAGTAAGGTCGCACTGACCCCCACGATGCGGATAAGCTGCTCCTGTGACGGCCTCCCGTCCCGGGGAGCACGGAGTGGGACAGCTCAGGGCCTGGACCTCGCTGCCTCGCCTCGGTCCTCGTGAGCGCGCTGTTCCTGGCGCAGGCGACGTCTTACAGAGAGAGACCTCCGACCTTTGCAAGTTAAAAAAAGGATTAGTTGAGAATAAGCAGACCCACATTTCATAAAGAGAATTTTATGGTTTACCACCAATATTTCTGGACAGTGAAGCCCCCACGGAGATTTCTGTGGTCCTGCGGGGGCTCAGCCTGCCTACCGGCTGGGTCCTCCCGCCCTCGCTAGGGTGGTGGTCCTCACTCACTGCAGGTCAGAAAGAGGCTTCTGTGGTTGTTACATCTGAATATAGAGACGGGGGATATTCACCCCACTGTATTAATAGGTTCCCGTGAATCTAGGAATAATCTGAGGATAATTAATATTTAAGGTGTTGTAACGTTTGAAGGATTTTGGTATATTATAATATTTGATTCTAATTTGACACGTGAACTGTCTTTAGACTTGGGACATTTTAGTTGAGAAAAATAACATTTCACTAAGTTTGTGAGCAGCATTTCAATTTTTAAGAAAAGTTGAGATTCACCGTATTTATAAGTTTATTAGATTTTTGAGAATTAAGAATTTGGGAGTGTTTTGCTTTTTTTGTTTATCATTTAAAGTATTCAGGAAAGTGTAATATATTAAATTTGAAATGAATCTTGACAATTTAAAAATAATTTAAGTGGCAGATTTGACTCATTGTCTAAGGGGTTTTAATTTTTTCATTATGAGTAGATATAACACAAATCAAAGGCCACTTTGCATGTGACTGTTAAAATTTACTAGATTTCTAAATATAAGATACTAAGTTGAATTAAAGGCTTAATGTTAAGGAAGTAGCCTTTAAAAATGTGAACATTTAATAAATTGAATGAACATTTTAAAACAATCAGACCATAAATCCTTGTGTTCTGCAGGGAGCCGGCTGTGGCCTCGGCGGGGGCGCGCCGCTGCTCTTCCTGGCAGGGTCCTTTCCTCGTGGAATTGCTGCTCACGCTGGGCCGTGTTGAGAGGGGGGTACCAAGTCTCCAAGTCTCCAAGTAAAATGAGCCTCTTCCTCGCTGTGCGGGAGACGCGCCCCTACAGCTGCCCAGGACTAGGCCCCTCTCAGTCCCGCCCTCCGCACCAGCTCCTGCGGCCTCTGCGCCGCGGGCTGTGGGCGTTCCAAGCCGCTCATGTCAGGGGCAAGTCCCGTGGCGGGAGAGGGTGTGTGGTCAATGTTCAGCGTCCGGTGGAGGGTTTAGAGCAGATGCGATGTAACGACCCCCTCGGAGTCTTAGACAAGGCCTTACGGTGGGGGGCCGGCAGCATTCTGTCTTACTGGGAATAGGGTGTCAGCTAACTCAGGTGTTTCTAATTTAGAATACTATGTAGAACTTAAATTAAGTGTTCTAATGGTGATTGAGGGTTAAGTTTCACCTTGGTATGAAGTTTAAAAAAAAAAAAAGGCTTTGCATTTAGGAATCGGCCTTCATGTCCCAGCCTTTGGGAGGAGACGCTGCGTTCCCTGCCCATTCTGGCTGCGGCCGGGCCAAGTATGTCCAGGCAGACACGCACTGTTCAACCGCCGTGACCGTCAACCCCCAGGCCCGCGGTCTCCTGAGACGTCGTGGGATGGATCAGCTCAGTGAGGCGGAACGAAAGTGGCTTCTTTCTAAGTAGAGCAACTCTCATGGATTTTCTTCTTTAGGTCACGCAGCATCTAGCAGAGGGCTTTTCGTGCTATTTAAAAATTTCCTTTGTTGAAGTATAGTCGGCGTATGGTGTTGTCCTGGTCTCAGGCGCACAGCACTGTGATTCTGCATCTGCACGCTTGTGGCGTGGTTGCCGTGAGGAGCCCGTGAACCCCCCTCAGCAGCCAAGGCATGCCCTCCCTGGTGACTGCGTTCCAGGTGCTGTTTCCGAGAGAAACAACGCAATTAAAACACAGGCAGAGAGCCCGCACAGATGCTTCTCCAACGAGGACGCACAGACGGCCCATAGACACAGGGAGAGGTGCTCGGCGTCACTAATTATGACAAATAAAAATCAAAACCACGGTGAGATACCACCTCACACACCTGTCAGAACGGCTACCGTCAGTAAGTCCACAAGCCACAGCCTCACTGGTGAGGGGGACTCCCCTGCCCTGCTGGCGGGAGTGCGGACTGGGGCAGCCCCTGTGGAAAGCAGGGTGGAGTTTCCTCAGAAAAGTAAAACAGTTGCTCTAGGATCCAGGATTATAACTTTTGGGTATTTATCCTCCTATTAAAAAAAAAATCCTCCTGGATTTTGCCCTGGCTGGTGCAGCTCAGCGGACTGAGTGCCGGCCTGCGAACCAAAGGGTTGCCGATTCGATTCCCCAGCCAGGGCACATGCCGGGTTGCGGGCCAGGTCCCCAGTAGGTGGTGCATGGGAGGCAACCACACACTGCTGTTTCTCTCCCTCTTTCTCCCTCCCTTTCCCTCTCTAAAAATTTTAAAATCTTAAAAAATCCTCTGGATTTCAGACTTGACTACCATTCATCCTGCATCTGTGGTTTTTTGCAGGAAGCAGGCGGACCGTTCATGAAGCGTGCGGAGTGTAGGTGGGCAGGGTGGGTCCTGGACGGCGCTCACACGCATGTGCGTGTGGGGTGATGGGGGCCCGCATGCCTGGCTGACATCAGAGGAGGGGTACTAACGCATTCACCAGAGCGTGTCAGGAACTCACAGCATTGGTGTCGGGGCCAGAGAACCCAGCTGGGCAACAGGCAACATTCTGGAAACCAGGAGAGAGCAGTCAGGGCCGCGCCAGGGTCGGCGGACTCTGGCTGAGTTCTCCCTGCGAGGTGTAGGCAGGAGAGTGGGTGGGGGACGCCCTGTCAGCGTCGGGACAGGTGGCCACAGCACCTGGGCACGGACCTCCGTTGGCCGCTTGGTGTCAGGGCCACTGTCTGGGCTTGTAGAGGCCTCCCAGGGAGACAGAGCTGCCCCCGCGGCGCCAGGTGCAGCGGTGCAGGCGGCGACCCTGCCCATGGGCGCCGTGGCTCCCTGCTCAGGCTGAACCTGCCTGACCGGCGTGCATGCTCCTCCCTTCGGCGCTGCCTCCCGCCTGCCCACCCCCAGCTGGCCTGGAAAGTTCCTTTAAATTTCTTCAAATGTGCATTCAGAGATCTCAAAATTAGGGCAACCTAAGAACTTGGATAATAGACATTCTTATCCTCATGGTTTGGATTTTAAATTTTAAAATAAGGGGAAAAAACTGTTTTGATTAAACTGTCCTTGAAAATAGTGTTGTTGAGGGAAGATTTCTGCCACCACATTTCTTTGAGCAGTTTTTCCTGTGTTCTTGTCTTGCCTTTTGCTCTTGAATATGACGTTATCAAAGTCACGTCTGACGCTTTCACTGGAAAAGAGCCTCGGAGAGCGGGCCGGCAGTGGCGCTGCCGCCAGCTTCATCCGATTCTGGCGTCAAGCACTGGACGCGCTCAGGGTCACTTCTGGTCACAGATTTTGGCTCCTCTGTGCCTCACAGGGGGCTTAGCTGCTGCCGTCTGGGCCGCGTTTCTCTTGTTCTTCACGGACGCCGTCTCCTCTGTCCTCAGCCTGTGACTCTCCCTGCGGGCTGCATTCTAGACCCTGGGAGGTGGTGACCAGCGCCGCTCTGCCGAGACTGTGGACATCCACGTCTCAGTCCCGTCGTGGGCTGCTGGGCTGCAAGGCTTGCAGAACAGCCAGGGAACCCCTCGCAGGCGGAACCCCAAACCGCACTGAAAGGCCGCCGTGATACCAGCGGAAACAGCGCCCAGGACTCCAGAAGCCTCCACGGTGTTTGTTCTGCCCTGACCCTGAGCGAGCTCCTAAGTTTTGGTAAGTCGCCTCGTCTCAGGGGTACAAGTGGTCGTGCCAGTGCCGACATCCTGTCGTTTGGCATTGCCTGGCAGCGCCGGGGCTAAGGTGCTTGTGTCAGACTTGGGGAAAAGCAAGTGCGGGGCTCACGGCGCACCCCCATGAGGAGGGCGGCCCAGGGCTCCGCCCCTTTCCATGGTTTTCTCTAAAGCTCAAGACCTGTTGTTGGACTTTCTTGGTTCTGACAATCGAAAGGTCAGAGAGCCACGCAAGAAGTAGCTCAAATTCTTAAATTCAATGATGGGAAAAACGGACTCATCCATTAGAAAGGGCTTCCTTCTTTCTGAAATCTGACATAAATCGTGGAAAGCCGATGGCAAACGCAAAGGCCGTACAGTGCTCTCCGGCAGCTCCCTAACCCCGGGGAACGAGGCGGGTTAACCTGGCCCAGATGTGCTCAGCGCGGCCTGGGCCAAGCGCGGCTGGCTTTGAGAATGCGACCCGAGGACCGGGCAGCGTGCTGCTGCCCCAACCGGGACCACCGGGCGTGGGACGTCCCAGTGTCGTTTGCATGGAACGGAACGTAGTGAGGAACACGGAAAACCCGCACTGACAAACGGACAAAATAAAGACAGACGGTGTCAGGTGCCAGCCAGGACAGCAGGGTTTGGATCGGGGGGCCCGTCACGAGTGGAAGGCCACGAAGTCCGGGCACGCGCCAGCTCTTTGAGGTAAGAATGGGCGCACTGCTTTGTTCGGAAGCTCTGTGTGTGTGTGTGTGTGTGTGTGAGAGGGGTGGGGGGGGATTTCCGGGTTTGTGACGCTTCTTGGAAAGGTGATTAATTCTGTAACTGCGGAGCTAAGCCCTGGCTCAGGACACCTTCGGGCCCAGCCATTGGTGGTTGGCATGTCGTTTTCGGTTTGCAGGTAGCAGGTGGCGTGCACTGTGGCTGGGCCCGTCAGGCCAGGTCGCGCCCACGGCAGCTGGCTCCGTGGTGTGGGCAGGCCAACGAAGCCCCAGACCCGGAGCCGGCTGTGCTGTTTTGACGCAGCCGGGCCATTCCTTCCCCATGGAAACCGCCAGCCATGCGTGCGGCGAAGCGCAGGGGAGTGACAGGTAACATTCACGGAGGCGGGTGTGCTCTGGGCCCAGACGGGAGGTCGGGGAGGGAGGAGGAACAGGGAGAGGCAGGGACCAACCTGGGCCCCCTGAGCTGTGGCGGTGCTCCTGCGGAGAGGCCAGGGGGTCTCCGTGACAGCATGGGGACCTGTCGCTGTGGCGGGCGCCTGCGCTGCCAGTGACACATGCGCAGCTGTTTGTGCTGCAGCGTTGGAGCCGTGGCCGTGGAAGACGGTTTGTGTTCTGCTTAATGGCTGTTGATCTAATTTCTGGCGAGCGGGAGGTATTTGTTCCTGATGGTCTGGCAGGGCCTCCGGCCCCGCGCACTGTGGTCACGTCGGAGGAATGTGGCAGTTGGCTCTAATTTTGTTCTGCTCAGTTTCTTTGTAAGTGATTTATAAGCCCAACTTGAAAAATTTGTGTTTAAGTAAGCTGCGGCATTTTAGTCCTCCTCACACGCATCCCATTATTCCAGTTATTGCACAACGCTGGCAGGGCGGCGCGTTCCAGGCACGGCAGCTGGCCTCCAATTCAAGGGGAAGCAGCGTTCAGGGAACAGCCACGTAATGCAGCGGATCGGCCGCAGCAGCGCCGTCCCTGTGAGAGCCACGCGGGTTCTGCTGCGTTTCGTCTGTGGTCGCCAAGTGGAACCTTAAAAGCAGTGACTCAGTGCGATGCGCCTGGTCCAAAGCCCGCCGCTCTCATCGACCCCCTGAAGAAAGGCTGCCGCTGAATCGGAACGTGGGTCATAGTTCCGAGTCCGTGAGCGCGCTTTGGCCGTGAGAAAAAGCCCCTCTCAGTGCAAGTTGCGGGGCAAGCAGCCACCGAATGGGAAATTTAAGGGGCTTGTACACGAATAATGTGCTGGCGGGATTATTTTTTAACTTCAGAGATGTTATTATTTCTAGATGCTCCCCCGCTTCTTAAAAAAACAGTATGCTCCATTTTGGAAAGTAGAAAATATACGCGAACAAGACACAGTGAATAAACGGAAGGAGAACACCACCAGCTCTTGGTCGTTAGCTTCCCACACGCCGGGCCCACCGCCGTGCGCCCACGCACGTGCGTGTAAACTCGGGGTTTCCCCCGAGCGTGTGGGCAGGTGTGTGGGGCACATGGGTGTGTGTGGGGGGGAAACAACACCCTGTTGCAGGCACTGTTTTTAGCCCAGTTGTTCACGTGACGGGGTTTGGTGTCGTGCACCGTGGCTCCTCTAACACACGGTTCGTCGTTGCGTGCGGGAAGCCCCTCATTTGTGCGACCAGCGTCCTTGGAAATGATGAGCATCCTTGTGATGAATGTCCTTATAAATACACGTTTTGTACCTCGGTGATTATTTCATATAATAATTTTTAGAAGTGTAATTGCTGAGGTTAATGGCCTCACTTTTTAACAGCTTTTGATAAATCCTGGCCAATTTTCTCTAAAAAATTTGGGTCAGCTTATATTGTTGTACCTTCTAAAAGAATATGAGAAAACTGCGTCTACATCAAACAGTAAAAATTCTTATGTTAAAATATCGGTTACCCAGATCGAAGGCCACGCCCGAGCTGGGTCGGGGTGGGGGGACCCTGGGCGTCGCCCCTATTTCTGCGACTGTGGCTGCCAGGAGGGTCCCAGAGCAAAGGAACGTGCTCAGTATCTTGGGCATTGGCATTTCATTTTTTGTGAATTATTTATTCACCCTTTAAATTATTTTTTTCCATAGAGACGCTTTTTAGTTTAGATGTCAACCTCTTTCCATAGGTTAGCAATAATTTTTGTGTTTCTGCTATTAAAAAAAAAACTAAGATCTGTTTTTGTTATTAATTAGATTTGGGAGAACTTCCCTTAAGATTACATATTCATGGTTAGTTTCCTAGTTTTGATTTGTATATGCGTAATGTGTTCTAACATTTCTATTCTATTTAAAATATAACCCCCGTGCACTTACTGTGTGTAAGGCGCTAGGTAAGGCTTCACCTGTTTATTTGTCTCTCAGAGGGCGAGCGGGCACCCCAGTCACCAAGCACCTTCTTCTCTGTAACTTGAAATGCCAGACCCTTCGCGTGATACTTTTGGGTTTTGCTTTGTCACGTTATTTTCCATTTCAATAGAGTCCAGCAATTTTGATTATGTAGTTTTGTAATAACTATACCTCAACAGCCCCTTTTATAAAGGTTTACTTAGTTCTTTTGAAAATAATCATAGTATGCGAACTTTCTAGGGTATCTAAAGCCAGGGAAACACCGATGAAGCCGCGGTTCCCGTCAGCAGACCACACGCTGCCCCCCAGCCCCGCTCTTACCGCAGGGCCCTGCAGAAGCAAATCCCAGCTGGGACTTCATCTGTAAACGTTTAAGAATGCGTTTTTATTAGATAGTTCTCCTGAGACATAATTTATGTGACTTAAAACTCACCATCTTTTACTGCAGTGCCCTTGGCTTGAGCGTATTTATATGTTGCGCAACCAGTCAGCCCCATCTGTCCCAGAACGATGTCACCCCCCAGAGAAACCCCCCACCTGCTGGCGGTCAGACCGCCCCGCGCCCCAGCCCCTGGCGGACTCTCTGGTCGACCCCCATCTCCACGGCCTTGCCGGTTCTGACCGTTTCACGTCCACGGAATCTCGCGGTCCGCGGCCGTGTGCGCCTGGCACCGGCCGTGAGAACGATGGCGTTGAGGCCCTTCCATGTTGAAGCATGTTATCAACACCTCCTTGCTTTTGGTGGCTCAAAGCTATTCTGCAATATGGACAGACCACATTGGGCTCATCCATCCGTTGATGGATTCTGAGATGGTTTCCACGTTTTGGCTACACCGAATGGCCCTGCTGTAACAATTCATGGGCAAGTTTTCTGTCTAAACATCTTTCAGATCTCTCGTGTATATACATGCATAGTAGTAGATTTCTGAGTCCTGTGGTGATTCTGTTGTTAACTGTGTGAGGAACTGCCAGGCTTGTACACATGGCTGTATTATTGTTCTGAATTCCACACGCAACGTGCAAGGGTCCCGGTGTCTCCACACCGTCCGTACTTGTCAGCACTTGTTATTTTCTGTTTCCACCACAGCCGTTCTGGGGGGCGTGCAGCGGCGCTCGTAGCTTTGATTAGCGTTTCCCTGATGGTTCGCGATGTTGAACTCACTTCACGTGTGTGTTGGTCATCTGTTTATCTCTAAGTCTTCTTTGGTGGAATTCCTTGTTTTGGGAGGGGAGGTACTCTATTCCAATACTCGTCCATTTTTAAATTGGGTTCTTTGACACTTACTGTTCAGTTTTAATAGATCTTTATATATTCTGGGTAATAGACACCTACCAGACATACAGCTGAAGTCTGTTTCCCTCCTTCTGTGGGCTGTCTTCACTTTCTTTATGG
>PVJD01010228.1:0-55414 GCA_004026545.1 Mormoops blainvillei
ATAATAAATATTGTTTTTATTCAAATAGCACTATTTTATGATGCAAAAAATAATATATTGAAACACATATATTTATATACTTTTACCTTTAAAATAACATTCCAAATTTAGTGTATATAATCAGAGGTTATGTGTTTTTAAAAATTTATGTATTTTTCCAACTTTATTGAGATATAATTGATGTGATATACTTCTCTAATAACAAGCCTACAGTTTCTTTCATAATTCAATAAGAAAGAAAAAAGTAATATACATAAATAAAACATTTAACATAAATTTAGAAAGCATATTTTGTGATATTTATGGCAGCATTACTAATATTAAGCAAAAGACAAATAATCCTTATGTCTATTAACTAATGAATGTATAAGAAAAATAAACATTCCTACAATGGAATATTATTTAGTAATAAAAAGGAAAGAATTACTGATATATGCTGCAATATGGATAAACCTTGAAAATATTATGCTAAGCGAAAGAAGCCATTCACAAAATACTACATATCTTATGATTCCAATTTTATGAACTATCCAGAATAGAAATCTATAAAGACAGAAAGCAGATCAGTAGTTGCCAGTGGCTAGGCACTACTGCGTGGGCATAGGAATAAAGAATGCGTAGTGAATGCTAGTCAATACAAGGTGTCTTTGAGGGGTGATTTTCTAAAATTAGTTTATGAAAGTTGCACAATTCTGTAGAGGTGATAAAAATCATTGAAATGCATTCTTTAAACTGGTATATTATTTGTTGTATAAACTGTTTCTCAATAAAACATTTACAAACAAAAAGCCTTATGTCTAAGTTATCTCTCCAAGATGACCTACGGTTAATCCTATGTAAAAGTGTCCAACTATATTTCCTCCTATCTCATTTTCTCTGTCCTCTCTTACTTCAATTTGTCTGTAAGGCTCTTTTTTGTCTTCAATTCTATGGAATATTTATTTCCAGAAGCCTTGCTGGTAACTCCATTCAAGTCACACAACTGTCACTTAAATTTTACTTTTCCAATTACTTAATTTTTTCATGGCTGACAGCAGAACAGCTTCCCACCCCTTCTCTCTCCCTTGGTGAAGTATATGAAACACATTCTGGGACACAACTGTAGACTTCATGTAAAGTAAATCTCCAAAGCCAATTGTAATACACTGGGTATCACAGATCTTCTTCCCAAAGATCAAAGTCTGATTTTCCTGAATTGTTAACATGATTGAAATTAAAACAGCCTGCTTCTAGCATTCAGCCTTATGATCCCGACAATAAAAAGAATAAATGTGGTAGAACAGCTGTGCAGTTTCAGGAAAGATAAACTTCAGCTGGAATTTTTTAAACTAAAGTTTTGCATTTGAAGTTTGAACCAGCAACTAAATTTAGACAGTCACATGTGATCCAGAAATGGGGCTTTGAAGATGAAAGATGAAAAGCAGCACAACAGAATAAGGTTGGTCCAAAGAAGATGAAATAAACAAGTAAATAATGCAGGAAGTAATCAGATTCAGAGAATTGTGGTATCAACTTAATAAACTGAAAACCATTTCTGGAGAGAAATATATCATAATGACAGTTCCTTGCATTATATTATGAAGGTAATAAAACGATAGTCAAAAGACTCATCAGAAATATGCTACTTTATAATTAATGAGAAACAGTAGATGAAAGCAAATTGAAATGTGTTTATTCCTCTTATCACAGAAGCCCAGGTGATATATAAAATATGAATACTTCAAAAGTGAAGAAAAATGTATTATGTAAAAGTTGGGAAAATTTATAAAAGTTGCTATTTTTAACTTTCCTATTGAAATATTAGAGATTCTTGATATCAGGTATCAAGTAAAGTTGAGAACCTGGGTTAATTATTTTTTGAAAGGTGATAATTTGTACTGAATGGAAGATGTGAGTAATCCTCTTAAATTATAAATAAGCAACTCAACTCATGTTGAGGGACTCAAACTGTTTTATGATTTATGCCAGAGTTTTGAAAATCTTGGAGATACATACACACTCCCTTTTAAATCTTTTGATACAAAACATAGAATATTTTTGTGACATAGTGAACAAAAGAAAATTAATAACCAACTGTCATATTATCAGAATTTGAATATTATATTAAGAAAATCTAGTTACCAAACAAATGCCCTCAATAAAGTGAATTGAAAATCCCAGTATTTTCAACAGTAACCTTCAGTGGCAGACTCAGCAAGAAAGAGATGCAAATCTCTAGTCTCCTAAATCAGAATATTAATTAGAAAGCTAAATTATTCCAACCATATATTTTCACCTGAATGACTAGTCTTGATTCTAAAAATGATTTTATTTTTGTTATTATCCAAGTCTATAGCCTATTGTACAAAAAAAAAGTTAAAAATTAGTACACTGCTTTGCTTTGGTCTTGCCTATGGGAAATGTGAAGTATGGAAGATCTCTGTCAAGTTAAGTTTTCTCCTAGCTCTCCTTTTCACTCTTATCTTTTGTCTTGTTTTGTTTTTTTTCTTCTGGAGGATAGGTGCCTCTGAAACTCCAGGCAATCTCTTCAGGCAGATACGGTCTCTCAGACATTTTCTACATGAGTAAACAAAGAATGGCAAACAGTTCCTCTCTCCTAGCCTATCAGAGTTATGTGTTCAGTGCCTCATTCTCATATGTAGCCACCTGCTTAATAAGTTTTCAGTTAAAGAGGTAATTCAAGTTAATACTTTTCTAACAGAACTTTTGAATCTTTATGGGACGATTCTTACCAAAAAAAATTGTTAATGACAAAATTTAGGATGAATTAATTAAATGTATTTCATGTGTATTTCAAAAATAAAAGTAATTTTTGGAAGGCAAGAATGACGTTACAATAAAGTCAGTTAAAACTGAAGAAATAAATTAGTTAAAACTGAAATAGATTATCAAACACTCCATTGAACTAATATTCTAAAATTCTCATTTGAGGCAATAGAAATATCATTATCATGTCAGGGCAATTGAAAAAATAGCCAAGTCTATATATTCAAATAAATTATTCCTTCCATCAATTCTCTATGTTAGCAGTGAATTAGCTTTCATTTTTCACTAGGCTTCAAGTACACTGCTTTTATTATAGGTACACAATATAAGCTAAGCAAAATGTTTGTAACCTATATAAAAATAAATCTACTTTAATGTTACATCTCTAAAATTAACAAAGTATAACCACACTAAAATTTCCTGTGTTGCATGTAGAGAATGCACAGTGTTTAAAAAACATAATTAAAGAAACGATGGATAATGTAATGAAGCAAGAAAGACTCAAAGCCTGAAAAACCTGCTTATGCTTTATCGAACGTGTTCAGTTGAATTCTCAACTGAATTCAGTTGGGTATTGTATTTTGAGTCATTTGAAAGGACACTTATGTCCATGGAAACAGCCAATAAAATGTTTATTAATAAAAGAGACTAAAATTGTTCAAGCTGTGGTTCTGAGTTGCCAAGTGAATAAAGTCCTTATTATGTGACCTTTGTATCGGAAGTACAGTCTTTCAATCTATATTTCTCTAACAGTACATGGAAAGGCTCAATGCCTCTATCCATGAAAAAGAATTGCTTACACATCAAAACCTCTGAGGGAATATTCTTGTCATATTTCCTGAGGTGGGGAGAGGTCTTCAGACCTATATCTCTAATGTACTGTAACTATTTATAATCAGAGAGGTTTTCTTTTTTGTTTCCCACATAATTTTTTTTATTGTTGTTCAAGTACAGTTGTCTCCATTTTCCCCCCACCACTTCCCCCAGCCCCACCCATTCCTGCCTCCCACCTTCAATTCTACCCCCTTTGGTTTTGTCCATATGCCCTTCATACATGTTCCTTGATGACCCTTCCCTTATTTTCCTCTATTATTCCTCTCCCCACACCCCTCTGGTTACTGTCAGTTTGTTCTTTATTTCAGTCAGAGTCTTTCTTAATTTAATGACATTTACGGTTAAGTTGCTAACTTACCATTCACGATAGGTTTTCCTTGAATGAATTGTCCCAAGATGAAAACTCAAAACAACACTTTCTACCTTTCAACTAGGAAAGGGTGATTAAAGTTATTTTTATAAATAAAATAATTTTGGCAAAAGGAACAGAATTTGATGAAACTATGGTTATCTTGACCATGAAGATTTAAGTGCAAGCTGATAAAAGCAGAACATTAATTAGGTAGATTGGAAGTAATGCTAGACTATTAGTTGCACTACATTATATAATCTGTATTATAATTTCCAATGTTAAATTATTAATGCTACACTGTTAAACTTCAACTTGTATCTGCTGTTCTGTGACAATTAGATGTTGTAAAAATCCTTTAGCTGAAGCCCGTTGTCAACCAATGCCCTATATAAATGGTTATAGATATAATCTGCCTATCATAGACACTTACAAACATCATTTATTCACTTGTTTCTTTAGGGGATGATGAACTACTACTTAGTTTGGGTAGATTATGTAATTCTATCAAAACTAATAGGTCAAGATTACAACAATTCTAGCTAATGGATTTTATTCTTACATCAGCCGAAATTTAAATCTTGGTGGCCAGAAATAAATATCTGTAGTAGCTACCAAATATTTTATTAGCATTTATTATTTAAGAAGTTTCTAGTTTAAAACCACTTGGTGGATTAAGAATGGTTTTGTAATCCTGTGTTCCCTCAAAGATAATAGTGAATAAGTTTTAATTTGCCAAATAAAACTTACACAGCTAGCAAAGCTCCTTACCTCAAAAGAAAGTTTTGATTTTGATTCCTCTACTACAAAAAATGTTCTTTCCTTTTAATCATATTTTATTTTTTAAAAACAAAGTTGATGTATCTAATTGAATAACCTGATTAGTTTACCAAATTCAGCTGATGCTCCATGATGCAAATACATATTCTATGTGTACTATCCACTCTTGTTGGGGCAACAGTGAGGTGTTAGTCAGACCACCTAAAGAAATTGTGGAGAGGGTATTTGTGACAGATTTATGGGGTTAGAAATGAAAACAAAATAAATATATAGGATTCTCATGCTCACCAGTCTGCTCTGTGGCTATAAACCTTACTTCAGACGTTACCTTTACATCAACAAAGATGAATGACCTCAAACACCTTTTGAAAAAGTGAAAATGGATGTATAAAATGGATGGGGAAAATTCTATATATGTTAGTGATTTTAATGTATAACATCCTTGAAGTAAACTACAATGTGATGTTTGGTACATTTTCATGAGAATAGACATGAGTTACAACTGGAGGTTGTTAGTTACTCAGAGGATTTGCTATGGTCAGTTAATGTGGGGAAGAACTTGCCATTGGCCATCCCATTAAGCAATTCGAAGTTTCCCTATTAACAAATTGAGGTGCGCACACCTCTGAGCTCAGCCATGGAAGTTGGAACTGGAAACTGATTCCACATGATGGTTCAACTGTCTCATTTTTAATAGTCATTAGTGCCCTGATGTAGAAAAGACTCAACCTGCTAGGTAAACAACCAATTTGTTGTTTGAAGGGTAAGCAAGGGATAATGTACTCATTTGTTAATTTTGTTCCCTGCTTTAGCACATTAGTTTATACTTATTTGTTCTCTGACATATGTAACCTTATTCTAAAGTCATTTAAATTGCAATTTGTTTTAGAATTATAGCATTTACTTTTTTAAAATAAGCTCACTGTAGAATATCTCTGATTTTCTTTTTCTTTTTTTTTCCAATAAAACAAATTATGCCTGGAACCATATCTGTTATCTATAAAAAATATTTGTAAATAAATAAATAAATAAAAATAATGGTTAAGTAACTTGAGATATAAATCTTTTTCTTCTTTTTTATGGAATAAAGCTCAACTGCTACTTTTTCTATAGCTAATGAGCTAGCTTTAGTAACAATTTTAAAGAAAGAAACAATAAAGTAGTTTATAAAGTGGAATTGGAAGAATGAATGCATTATTAATGACTCTACTTTGACAGTACATTGATGCTAATAAAATAAATCAACTGTATTTGTTTATGGTCATATCCTATACGTAAAACTGTAAAAAAAACCAGAGCAATGTAATTCTCAAAAAATACATAATTTGAGTATGAAAAATTCTGTCAGAAGGACTGTTACAGACTAACCCTTTGTAAAAACATAATTGTGATAGAACCTCTTAAAACAAAGTTTTTAATGCAAAGTCAACATAAAATTGTTTTGCAGCCAAAGCCAATCTTAAACCTCATTTAAAGACAGAACTTGACAAAAATTAGTTGTTTGGATCTATGACTCTTTTGCTGTAGGTTGAATAAGGTTTATATATGAGGTAAGCCATAGATCCATTTATATTCCCCAATAAGAGAGAATAAAAGGGGGCCATGGATTAAGTCCCTTTGTGTATATTCCCATTTTGTTAAAGACCATAAAGAAGGAAAATTGGTTTACAATGACTAAGTGTTCTTAGAATAATTCCCTCAAATGCCAATACTTACAGATTTTGGTTTCTTTGGTTCTCATGACTCTCATCTTTAGTAGTTCATTATAGGTACAACATAGCATTGGATACTTTCCATTTGACACACATGTAACATCCTTACATTATAGCCCATGGGCCAAGATTCTGACTCAAATTCAATTAGATTTAAGTGATGCAATAGGAACCATAGGAATTGTGAAAGCTGTCAAATACTAACTGTCCATGCCGCTGAGATGGACTAAACCAGGAAGAGGCCAGCCATTAAGATTTCCACTATCCAGAAGAAGAAGTGGAGCAAGGGATAGAAAACCTGCTTGAAAAAGCAATGATGGAAAACTTTCCTAACTTGAAAAGAGAAAAAGTCATGCAAGTCCAGAAAGCACAGATGGTTCCAATCAGGAGGAACCCAAACAGGTCCACTCTAAGATACATCATAATTAAAATGGCAAATTTCAAAGACAAAGAGAGAATCTTAAAGGCAACAAAGGAGAATCAAGAAGTAACATACAAGGGAGCCCCGATAAAGCTAGAAGCTGACTTCTCAACAGAAACACTATAAGCCAGAAGGGAATGGCAAGAAATATTCCAAGTAATGAAAAGCAAAGGCATGCAATCAAGACTACTCTACCTAGCAAGGCTTTCAATTAGAATGGAAGGCAAAATAAAGAGTTTCCCAGGCAAAAGAAGACTAAAAGAATATACCCCCACCAAACCAGCACTGCAAGAGATGCTAAAGGGACACCTTTAAGAAGTTTAAGAAAAAGAGTGAGAGAGGAACACAGGTGCAAAAGGAAAAAAAAATGAATAAGTACCTAGTAATAATAAACTTAAATGTAAATGGATTAAATGCTCCAATCAAAAGACATAGGGTAGCTAAACAGATAAAAAAACATGACCTGCACACACGCTATCTACAAAAGACCCACCTAAGAACAAAAGACCTACACAGATTGAAAGTTAAGGGTTGGAAAAAAATATTCCAAGCCAAAAAAAAAAAAAAAACTGGGGCAGCAATATTTATATCAGACAAAATGGACTTCAAAACAAAGACCATAAAAAGAAAAAGAGAAAAACAATTCATAATACCCAAAGGAAGAGTCCATCAAGGAGACATAAACATTGTAAACCTATATGCACCCAATATAGGAGCACCAAATTTTTAAAGAAAATATTGGAGGACTTCAAGAAAGATATAGATAGCAACACACTTATACTAGAGCATTTTAATACCCCAGTGTCAACAATGGATAGATCCTCCAAACAAAGTATCAACAAGGTTATTGTGGAACTGAATGATGCTTTAGATCAAATGGACTTAACTGATATATATATATATATATATATATATATATATATATATATATATATGTAAACTCTCATCCCAAAGAAGGAAACGACACATTCTTTTCAAATACACATGGAACAGTTTCAAAGGTAGACCACATGACAGAACACAAAACAAGACTCAACAAATTTAAGAAAATTGAAATCATATCAAGCATTTTCTCAGACCACAAACTAGGAATCAACCTCAAGGAAAACCCTCCAAAACATTCAAACTCATGGAGACTGAATAGCATGCTATTAAACAATGAATGGGTCAATAATGAGATCAAAGAAGAAATCAAAAAGTTTCTGGAAACAAATGAAAATGAACACACTATAGTTCAAAATCTATGGAACATGGTAAAGGCAGTCCTGAGAGGGAAGTTCATAGCAATACAGGCCTACCTAAAAAAGACAGAAACATTTCAAAGAAACAACTTAACTCTACATCTACAAACTGGACAAACAACAACAAATAAAGCCCAGAGAGAGCAGAAGGAAGGAAATCAGAGCAGAACTGAATGACATAGAGACTAAAACAACAATTCAAAGGATCAATAAATCCAGGAGCTGGTTCTTTGGAAAGATAAACAAAATCGAAAAGCCTTTAAGCAGACTCATCAAGAAAAAAAGAGAGAGGACCCAAATAAATAAAATAAGACAGGAAAGAGGAGAAATTACAACCGATACCACATAAATACAAAGGATTGTAAGAAATTACTATGGACAACTATATGCCAAGAAATTTGAAAACCTGGGTGAAATGGGCAAATTTCTAGAAACATATAATCTTCCAAAACTGAATTAAGAAGAGGCAGAAAGCCTGAACAGGCCAATAACAGCTGGTGAAATTGAAGCATTAATCAAAAAACTCCCAGCACGCAAAAGCCCTGGACTAGATGGTTTCACAGGAGAATTTTACAAAACATTTAAGGAAGAGTTAACCTCTGCCCTTCTCAGACTATTCCAAAAAATCCAAGAAGAGGGAAGACTCCCAAAAATCTTTCTATGAGACCAACGTCATCCTAATCCCAAAACTATAACACAACAGACACAACAAAGAAAGAAAACTACAGGCCAATATCACTGATGAACATAAATGCAAAAATCCTCAACAAAATATTGGCAAACCACATCCAGCAATACATTAAAAAGATCATACATCATGATCAAGTGGGATACATCCCAGGGATGCAAGCATGGTACAATATTTGCAAATCAATAAATGTAATACATCACATAAACAAAAGGAAAGACAAAAATTCCATGATCATTTCAATAGATTTGGAGAAGGAATTTGATAAGGCACAGCACCCATTTATGATAAAAACACTCAACAAAATGGGAGTAAAGGGGCATACCTCAACATAATAAAGGCTGTATATGAAAAACCTACTGCCAACATCATACTCAACGAGCAAAAACTAAAAGCTTTCCCACTAAAATGGGGAACATGACAAGGTTGTCCGCTTTCACCACTTCTATTCAACATAGTATTGGAAGTCCTAGCTGCAACCATCAGAATAGAAAAAGAAATTAAAGGTATCTAAATTGGAAAGGAGGAAGTAAAACTGTCATTGTTTGCAGATGACATGATAGTGTACATAGAAAACCTTATAGACTCCACCAAAAAACTACTCCACTAATAAGTGAATTTGACAAAACAGCAGGATACAAAGTCAATATTCAGAAGTCAAAGGCATTTTTGTACACCAACAATGAAATATCAGAATCAAAAATCAGGGAAAAAAATCCTATTTGCAATAACAACAAGAAAAATGAAGTACCTAGGAATAAACTTAATCGAGGAGGTAAAAGACCCCTACTCAGAAAACTACACAACACTGAAGAAAGAAATGAAGAAGACACAAATAAATGGAAGCACATATCATGTTCATGGATTGGAAGAATTAACAACAACAAAATGCCAATGCTACTCAAAGTAATTTGAAGATTCAAAGTATTCCTTATTAAAATGCCAATGACATATTTCACAGATATAGAACAAACATTTCAAAAGTTTACATGGAAACATAAATGATCCTGAATAGCTGCAGCCATCATGAGAAAGAAGGACAAAGTTGGAGGGATCACAATACCTGATATCAAATTATATTACAAGGCCACTGTTATCAAAACAGTCCGGTACTGGCATAAGAACAGACACATAGATCAATGGAACAGAATAGAAAGCCCAGAAATAAACCTATGTATCTATGGTCAATTAATATTTGACAACGGGGCAGAAACATTAAATGGAAAAATAAAACAGCCTCTTCAATGAATGGTGTTGGGAGATCTGGACACCTACATGGAAAAAAAAAATTCAACCACCAACTTACACCACACACAAAAATAAACTCAACATGGATAAAAGATTTAAATATAGTTACAACACCATAAAAGTCCTAGAGGAGAACATAGACAGGAAACTCTCAGATACTCCACACAGCAACATTTTCACTGGTATGTCCCCTATAGCAAGGGACATAAAGAAAAGAATAAGCAAATGGGGCTTTATCAAAATAAGAAGCTTCTGCATGGCTAAAGAGAACATCAGCAAGATGAAAAGGGAACCAGCCATATAGGAAAATATTTATGTCAATGGTACCTCGGACAAGAGTTTGATCTCCAAAATATATAAAGAACTCACATGACTCCACTCCAGGAGACAAACAATCCAATTAAAAAATGGGCAAAGGACCTGAACAGACACCTGTCCAAGGAGGACATACACAGGGCCCAGAGACACATGAAAGGATGCTCAGCATCACTAGCCTTCAGAGAGATGAAAATTAAAACCACAATGAGATACCACTTCACACCAGTCAGACTGGCCATCATAACCAAATCAACAAACAGCAAATGCTGGGATGTTGTGGAGAAAAGGGAACCCTAGTGCACTGTTGGTGGGAATGCAGACTGGTGCAGCCACTGTGGAAAGCAGCCTGTAATTTCCTCAAAAAACTGAAAATGGAAGGCCTTTTGCCACAGCAATTCCACTGCTGGGATTATACCCTAAGAATCTCAAAACACTAATTCAAAAGAACCTATGAACCCCAATTCATAGCAGCACAATTTACAATAGTCAAGTGTTGGAAGCAATCGAAGTGCCCAACAGTAAATGAGTGGACTAACAAACTATGATACATTTACACAATGGAATACTACGCAGGAGAAAGACAGAAAGAACTACTACTCTTCACTACAGCGTGGGTGGGATGGGAGAACATTATGCTAAGTGAAATAAGCCTGGCAGCAAAAGACAAATATAAGTGTAAGCTAATCAACAAAACAGTCGAGCAAGCAAAATATAACCAGCAACATTGAAATAAAGAACAAACTGACAGTAACCAGAGGGGAGGAGGGAAGGAGATAACAGGGGGAAAGAAGGAGAAAGTCAACAAGGAACATTCATAAATGACTCATGGACAAAGCCAAAGGGGGGGAAGGATTGTTGATGGGAGGTGGGGGTGGGCAGGGAGGGGAAAATGGTGACAGGAAAATGGAGACAACAACAATGAAAAGATATAAGGTTTCCAGTTGCATCTCCTATAATTCTGAAGTTGATCATTGAGTCAATCTTTACTGAATGTGCATTTTTATGATAGGTTTACAGGGTTTTTGTTGTTGTTGTTGTTGGTTGTGGTGGTGGTGGTGGTATTGATTTTTTAAAAAGTCTAGCATAAGTTGCCTGGCTTAAAATTTCAACAAAGTTGATTCAGATAAGATCATGTGAGATGACTTAAAAATCTGGGTGTAAATCTGTAATCATTTATCAGATAGAAGAGGAAAAGGACATTTTCTTTCTCTGTGTTTTATTACACACTGGAAAAATGTATTTTACCTCTAATCTTTATGCAAAGACAAAGTGACATTGTATCCTATCACTTAAAATAAACAGATCAAAAGTTTAAAATGTTTCTGGGCTGGAAATAGAATGACGTAAATAGTGTTTATGAGCTTGGGGTCATCTATTGCAAATTAAGATCTACTAGATGAGGAGTTAACTCTTTCATTTTCTTACCTATCACACACTTTGTGGACACTCCAAAAATAGGCCAAAGTCTTGAATAAAGAGTTAACCCTGTCCTCAGAAGTGCTGTTGCCAGAAGGAAGTCATATTTCTGGTCCACCTATAGTTCTCATCAGCTCAGCGAGAGGCAGCCTCACATTGCAGTAGACCATTTGGCCTCAGCTTGTTACTATATTATTTCAAGTAGTCAGTCTTTTTCAGTATGAAGATTTTTTACTAATTAATGATACATTATTTTCACAAGTATACTTTATTATAAAACCACTTAACCTGAAAACGAATTATTCTGCCTCTGAAAGATTTAGAATTGATTCAATGAACTCTATTAGCATATAACATTGCCATATTCACTTTCCTTCTTGAAATCTCCTGTGTGAGACACTGAGGTTACCATTACACACCCATTTACTCCCTCTTTATGTACTCATAATCCTTATTTTGTTGGAACAGTAATCTGACTAGTTAAAATCTTGTTTTCCCAGGTTCATTCACAGATATATATTGCTATTTGACCCAGTTTTGTCCTATGAAATACAAGTGGAAAACTGGGAATTCTGAAGAAGCTTTTGCTTTTCTGGTTAAAAGAAACAGATGAGACTGGTAAATCTCCATGCCTTTTCTTCCTTCTGTGAAAGTGGTTGTGATATCTAGAGCCCCGATTGCCATGTTATGACCATAAAGTGGCAAATATGAGGGAATAATCTGGAAAATTATAGAGATGTTGAATCTCATATAATTGAACTGCTGAACCAATGCCAGTAACACCAAACTCCAGATCTCAAGTTTTGTGTGACATATAGTTGTGTTCTTAGATAAATATCTTTGTTTCCTCTCCCTCTCTAGACTCTCCCTAGGAGAATGCATATCTAATTTTCAATGACTTGTTCACATCCATCTTTTCAAAGTGCTGCTAAACATTTCTATTAAGTATTTTCATAGAAATCTGTAATTTAGGTATAAATATAGATTCATTATCTTCACCTGCTCAAAACCAAAAACAAAATGTCTGTATTTTCCTTCTGAGTTAATGGTACCATCATTTACCCAACTGCTCAAATGAGAATCCCAGGAGTCTTCCCAATTGCCCCTCTCCCAGTAATTCATGCATCTTATCACTCATTAAGGTCTGCTGCTTCAACCTAGCTAACATCTCTAGGTGTTTGCCCTTATTCTATTCCTTTCCCTGTAACTTAAATCCTTTGGTTGATCATCAAAATTTCAATTTGCCCTCTTTTTTTCCAATTCCTCATTTTCATTCATTCATACCTGTTCTGTTAAAGTGATTTTTCTAAAACCTGGATATAATCCCACCACTTTTCTCTTTGAAAATTTTCAGAAGAATCTCTGTACCTATAAAATAAAGCTCAAATCGCTTGGCATGGCAAAGAAATTTCCATGATCCGTGATTGGTTTTCTGTTTAGCTACATCTTTAGCTAACATCTGATCAAATAACATGACTTCTAGGTGACAGTATGCTGGGGTTTTATTTTGTTTTGTTTTTTGACTTGAAGTTAAGTATGCAAAAATATATAGATGTATTCAAATAAAGAATAAAATTAAGAGATAGTTTTAAACTCTCAATTCCCCTTAACATTCCCCAGAAATAACATCTATGAAACACTGAATATGGATTCCACCATGTTTTGTCTTCCCTTCTGAATACTATCATCCTGTTTCCCCTTCCAGGAATGGCTTTCTTCTTTTGAGTAGTGAATTCATATAGACCTGATTGTCTAGTCTCTAATGTCATCTCTACAAGAGAGTATTTCCTCAACTGTGTGAAACTATACAGAAAATATTTTCATGTTTCTCTAAGCTTAGGACATTATAGGCAAAGAAAACTGGAACCTGAGTTAAAAGATATGCCTTGAATGGGAAAGGATGATTATATAGGCAGCAATCTTCAGTGACATATATAGAGATTTATCTCCCCGAGCTATATGCTTACATTTCAAGGAGAAATGAAACACAGGAGCCATCCACTTATATTTCAAATTCAAGTTTACATTACATTTCCAAATTGTAAAACATTTGCAATATAATGAGAGAATGGTGGCAGCTGTAGAGCAGGTCCCATATAAACTTCAAGATTCATAATTTTGGAGCTCCTCTCCTATGGTGTAATCCCCTTTGTGCACCAGGCATAACCAACTGGCTCTCATCTCTTTGTCTTTGATAGGGGGTTGGGATTTAGGGAAATAGTCTATTTTTGATCCAGAAACCTTATGTTTACTTTGAGGATAATATAGATAAATACAGATATTAGAAATTTATCACATTGTCTGAGCAAGGAATAGAAGTGTCTGTTCTATAGACACTTGCTCATACCTCTAGCAATGAATTTATCACATTGGTTTATCAATTAAAAAATACTTGTTGCCATTAATGCCATAGAAGCTGTCATCTGTATTTGAGTTAGAAGTTACTTACATATTTCTTACTTCATTTGGAAGTAATAAATAATTGAATAATAAAAGGTTACAAATATAAATATTTAGGTGTAATTTAATTCCTTGGGAATATTCTACCATGCCTCCAAAGAAGAATAAAATTGGTGTCATATATCTTTAGAGTTTATCATTTTTCCATAGAAAACAAAACTTCATATTAAATTTATACTAAATTTATAACTGATGCTTATATTGAATTTATATTAAATTTCTTTATAAAACTCAGAAAAAAAGGAGGCTATCAACCATGAGACATCCTATAACATTAAGCTAAAGTGAAGGATTAGGGAGCCAAAGAAGAGTAAGGATGAGCAGAAAAAAGTAGAGAAATAATAATGGCCATTCCCCCACCTCAAAAGTGTCAAAGTAGAATGACACTTTTGAATTTTGGGTGGGAGAAATAGAAAAACAGTAGTCAAATTGACTTCAATAATACCAAATACTAAAATAATCATTGTAACAAAGGAAACAATGAAAACATGAGAAATAGTTCTTTCTTTATAATTATTTATATTCCCACATTTAAGTTAAAAATTCTATTTTGTTTTTGTGCAGAGTTGAAATCAAGTAGAAATTAAAATAGAATGATTTTTAAAAAAAATTCTTCCTTGAGGTGGTTTTTGTGATACTTGGAATTAAATGTTAACTGCCATGGCAAAATAATCAAATGTGAATATTATTATTACTTTATGGATTATTACAAAAAGTTTATGTATGTTTACATCTGTGACTAAAAAATGGAGTGGATTAAGAAAGTATGTCAATGAAAGCCCCCCTTTTTTAATAATTGGATTCTCTCTCTGAAAGAGTCATTGACTTTACTACAGAAAGATTATTAGTAAATTTGTGCTGCTCACCTACCACCCTAATCATTATTGTCAGGAAGTCAATTTGAGATCACAGGTCACAGCTTTAAATTCAAGTGTGGCATAGGGAATTTAATCAATAAATGTATGCACACACACACACACAAAATGCTGCAGGCAAAGCTATTTTAGTAATACCTTTATTTAAACTGGCTTAAAATTGTTCTGGAAATGTGTTTAAGTGAAGATAATATTTGGTTTGAGTGAATTTTAAATTAACCTGTGTTTCATATGAGAAATTCTTCTATAGCTTATTATTATCAGGTATAAATATTTTGAATTTTAGTTTTTGCCACAATGATTCTCTGGAAACCATTTCCTTGAAGGTCACCAATAACCCTAATTGCTAAATCCAATGACCTTTTTTTGGTCTCATCTTCTTTGACATTACTGCATCATTTAATACTGCTCTCTTCCCCTCTCTATCACAGAATAAAGTGAATTTAAGACTGTGTACCCATCTACATATTTCTCACTCTATGTACCATTTATGTCCTTTTGAAATCTTTTTAGCAATAAGTGTAAGCTGTAAGCATGGACTAGATGGAGTTAATAGGAAGTTAATTAGCTATTGTATTACTCAGGCATCTGGGATATCTCTTTTTCAAATATAAGCAATTATAGAGGATTTATAACAGAACCAAAAAGGAAACACACACAGAGGTAATTTGTTAGATCAGGGATTGGCAAACTATGCCTATGGCCCAAATCCAGTCTGCTGCTTCTTTTTGTAACTAAAGTTTTACTTGAACACAGCCATACCCATATATTTACATATTGTCTATGCCTTTTTTTTTTTTTTTTTTTTGCTACAAGGGCAAAGTTAACCAGTTGCCATAAAGACCATATGTAATGCAAAGCCTAAAATATTTACTGTCTACCTTTATGAAGAAAAAGTTGACAGAACCTGGGGTGGTTAGAGGATTAATTAAGCAACCTAAAAAGGGGATCATCAACCTTTTTGATCAAAATAAAAGACATCATTATTGCAAAGCTTTATGCTAAGATGAGAAGATGGTAGGAGACTCATTGTAATCATAAGATTCTTCTAGAGATTCATATTTAGATACGGTTTTCATTTTTGACACTTTCCTCAAGACTAAATGTGTGAGCCCTGCCTAACTTGTTACCTACTAAGATCCTTGAAGACCTCAAACCATCTCATCCACTGTTATGACTTTAAGAGTGCATGTAAGCATGCAGAGCTCCATCCAGGGGAGGTGTCTTTTCCCTAGAATCCAAGTGTAGACAGAAAGGAAAGGAATGGGCAGTGATATATGGTGCCTCCTTTTATAACTAATGCATCCCAATGTATTAGTATTTATCTGAGAACTGTATGTTGTAAGTAAATTTGATCTAATTTATTCCAAAATAGAAGGATGCTAGAAACCTTGTCAAAGTGAAGTTCCTGCAAGTCTTGTGACTGGTAATTTCTTCTTGAATTCCATCATGCCTCTAGTATCCTTACAAAAACCACTTTTCCCATCCAACCATTATTTGGGCTAGCCTAAGTGGGCTTATCTCTCTCATAACAAAAAGATACTTGAATAAAATGGACTTCCACTGACACCAAAGGAACTGAAGAATCTTATCAGGCTCGTGAATGATCCACTTTATATGAAAGAATATCAGAAAAAAATTTAAGTAGCCCAAATAAAAGCTTATCATACTCAACTTTGTCTTTGTAAACTCAGGCAGCAAACGGCAAGCATTTATTTCGCACAGTTCTGGAAGTCAGGAAGTACAAGATCAAGGTGCCAGCAGGTTGTGTCTTTGATAGGGACCCTCTTCTGGACTGTAGTCAACTGCCTTCTCACTATGTCCTCACATGATCTTCCCTTGTTGAGTATGTGAAAGAGATTACTCTTGTTTCTCTACTTACAAGGGCTCTAATCCCATTACGAGGGCCCTACCTACATGACCTAATCTAAACCTAATCATCTCCCTAAGGTCCTGTCTTCAAATGCCATCACATTAGGGTTTCAACATATAAATTTGGGGTGGGGTGGTATGGAGGGACACAAACATTCAGCCTGTAACAATGGGCTGAATTCAACATCTATCATCAGATTATTTAGACTTGTACAAGTAAAATTGTTGTTGTTATTCAACAAAATAATGTTTTTAGGTAGAATTTCTATGGTCCATAAATAAAACCTCATGAAACATTTTTAGGGAACTTGACTTCCTACTGATGTCTAGCTTTGTGTTCATGTATACATAATTATAATATATTTTTTAAACATATATTTAAAAAATTGACATGTATTGTATTTGAGGGGTTTTTTTTGACAACATTATAAAACAAAATCTTCTGTGTCTGTAGAAGACTGGCAAATACAGCATTTTTAAAAATAATCTAATTTAATAATTAATTTCATTTTATGGAATTATATTCTCTTAATCTCTGAAAATATATTTGAAGACTTTCCTTCAATAATTGATATCCAAAATGTAAAATAGTAGATCGATAATGTGAACATATGTGTTTCAGTTGTACATCTAATAACTTATGACCATGGACGATACTTAGAGCCCACAAGAGAGGCTTACTCAGTTGCTAAATGAAATGAGGTTATTCCAAAGGTCCTTTAAAGTTATAACATTTCAGGACTGGTAGATTTTCAATAATGATCTGACTTGCAGATATGCTGTTTTTTCAAGCATGTTATACCATTTCTTAATTGACATCAACAAAAGAGAAATAAGTTACCATACTTTAGTCAATCTTCTTACAGTAGCTCAAGTCATAGTCATCTAAAAATCCTATATTTTGAGCCTCTAACTTAATGAAAAGATAAAGAGTTTTACTAGAATTCTATATTTCAAGTGGTATTCTATATACCGGGAGTCCTCGGTGTGCACAGCTCTGGAATGCACAGATTTGAGTTGTTATGGTTTCATTAAATAATTCCCACCCCCAATAACATAGTTAAATTTCCATTTATCATGGTATATTAACTATGAGTAAGTTCATGAAGTACCAACTTTGCTGCTAGCTCTTCAGCCCATGAATCACTACAGGAACAAAAGATGTGCATCAAGATTTATAATGATTTATGTCAGTTTTTATAAGTCTGTCTGATTGGTCACTGTACATCTGTTATTCAGTTCATACACAGACAACAAGCTTGTTGTATTGACTCCTGATCTCCCAGTGATAAATTCATGTACCATTTACAAAATCTAGTTCTTTATTATTAAAAAAGTCAAGTTTGTCCTAAAAGTAGAAGATTAATACTAAGTTCGAACTTGTAGCTGCGGCCTGAATAGTTCCTTTACTATTAATCCTTGATAGAGGAATTTGACCAATAAAAATTGCCTCATACCTGTCAGGATTGTGATTATCAAGAAAACAAAAGACAACAAATGCTGATAAACACATGAAGAGATTGGAACCCCTGTACACTATTGGTGGGAACACAAAATGGTAAAACCATATGGAAACTATGGATGTTCCTCAAAAAGTTAAAAATAAAGCTATCATATGATCAAGCAATGCTACCTCTTGGTATATATTCAAAGGAGTTGAAATCAGCATCTCAAAAAGTCATTAGCATTCCCATGTTCCCTGGAACATTATTCACAAAAGCCAAAAGATGGAAACAACCTAGCTGTTCATTGACAGATAATGAATAAAGAAAATGTGGTAAATATGTAACATGGAGTATTATTAAGCCTTTAAAAATGAAAGAAATTCTGCCTTATCAAAGACATCTATAAATCTTGAGGACATTATATTAAGCACAATAAGCCAGTCACAGAAAGGCCAATGTTATATCATGTGAGGTATCTAAAATAATCAAATTCATAGAAGCAAAGAACAGAACTGTGGTCACCAGTGGTTAGGGAGAAGGAGAGATGGGGAGTTGCTGTGCAATGAGTGTGAAGTTTCAGTTGCGTGAGATGAGTTAGTTCTAAAGATATGAGGTCCGCTGTACGATAATTTACAATAATATATTATAAACTAAAAAATGTGTTAAGAGAATAGATATCAAGTGTTTTATCATAATACAATAAAATTTAACAGTCAAAGTTCAGTAACAAACTGGAAAGTGATGGTGCTGTAAGTGAAATTCAAATTGAACATAAATGGAGTTTGAGATGCAAAGCTATCTTTGTGAATGTCGACACTGCCTGCCTTCAAGAGACTAGCTATGCAACCAGAGGCACTTTAGTAAAGGCAAACTTGCTGACATAATGAGGAAAGTCGTTGTGAAGAAAGAGGAAGTGATGCTGGCAAAATACTCCACATTAAGGCACCCTCAAAGATATTTCATTACATCAAAAGCACAAAGAATAAATCATCGGATGCTCATCCAAACTTAGAAACAAGTATGACAATTACAAAGGTATGTAAAGATGCATTTTCCATGGCATAGTTTACATAACAAGAAAAAAGCAAGGACTGTTTAAACTACTCTTAATCAGGTTTTTATAAAGTAATAAAACACTATTTCTCAGTGTTTCTCATGTTTTAAATTATAGTACATTAAACAAATATTAGTTTTCCTATTTTTAAAGAAATGTCCTATTCATTTATGACAGACAATAAGATAGTTTTTAATGTTTTAAGGGTCAGGAGACAATCATAATTTTTCTCATTAAGATTTTTACACAATTTTAGCTTGCACGACCATTTTTACAGTCTGGCACAATCTAGCAAGGAAAGGACCTCCCGTGTTAGTTTCTGTAAAGTTTACTGAATATATGCTGTGAGAATTTTCAACTCAAATACTAATAGTATTTCTAGTATTTCATTATATGGTATTTGTAGAAAGAGTTAAGGAACTTCTGACTAGAGTTGATCCTTTAGTAGGTTTTCATATGACCTTAAACTTCTCTGTGCTCTATAATATTATTCATTTTAGAGGCTTACTAACATTTCAGAATAAAAGAGCATGAGAAGAGCTCTAAAGGATTAAATAAGCTTGTTCTCATTTCAACGGCAGTAACGTTCTAAAGCTCGGGGTTCAAATGACTAGAATTCTGGTATCTGAACCTTCATCGCACCTTCTAGCATTTCTTCAAGTCTGCCTTTTCTCAATCCCTTCCCCACAAGTCTCATTTTTCCTTCTTCTTTCTTCTCTCATTCTCTTCCTCAACACTTTTCCACCTCACTGGTTTTGGAATATATTCATATCTTTATTATTTTTTAACTTAACATGCATTCTACTATTTGACAAACTTTGATTCAGCATCTATCATCACAAGCATCATACCTCTGTTCAGAATGTTTAATAGTTTCTAATTCTCTCTTTCTCTCTCGCATATACAAATCAACAAAATAAATAACATCTTGGACTAAGTGCTTTTCCTTGCATATAATCTTCAGTTTATTTTTTCCCTATGTTTTTATGGCACTGGAATTATGTGCATTAAATGAAACTCATTTCCCAGCATTAACTCTTCAATACTTAAACAATTCTCTTGATACACAGGTTAGAAAGATCTTAATTGCATACATCAATCTGGGTTCAGTTCATCACAATCTCTAAATCCTACAGACATAATTGGCTTCTGGGAACGTGTACAATATTAACTCTCTAAAACAATTCACTGTGCATTTTGGCAAGCAATTATGTTTCTAATTTGTTAATTGAAAGGATAGAGCCATGAAAAAATATAAACATTGAAATAGTAACTATAAATTCAATTTCAATATATAAAATGTTATGATATATGATCATATACTCTGGAGAAAATCTACCATTTGTTTGTTAGTGCAGTTTTAAGGGGGAGGGGTGGGCACTCTGAATGATAAATTGACAAAATTTGCATTTCATACTCTGGTCCAGATGACTTTAAGCCTGTTTTCGTTTGAGGAGACAAACTTTAATTGTATCTAAAATCTCTTCAATTTCCAAATACATATGGTTCCCTACATAACTTCTATAATTAATTATAAAAATAGTATTTTTTCCTCGACTCCAACACACTACCCTAAACACTGCTTAATTTAGCAGTATACCTCAAATAAACCTAGACCAAAATTATAAAGCAAAATACCTCCAGTTAATTTTCCCCTTTTAATACATCTTGTGAAAGAAACTGCTTTTAATCTAAGGTCTTCTTTAGGTTGTCTTCTATTAGAGGAAATTGGACCACAATTGATCTGGGTACTGAAGTTTATTATTACCCACAGAAAATGGACAATGAAATGTGATTAGGCTACATGTGCCCATCATTGCCTTTTTCAAGAGCAAGCCTTGTACAGAAAAGCCAGGATTCAATGAATCAATATGAGTAAAAGCAAAATTGGAGGGCTGTCAAATCAACTTAATTCCTCTCTTCTGATCAAGTGGCATCCAATCACCTAACACACAATGCTAATAATCAAATTAAATTGCTTTTGACTCCTTTTACCCAGAGTCAAAACACAAATCTGACTGTAACATTTTATATACCCTACTTCGAAAAGCCACTAATATACTAATATATACTCAAAATAAATGCTTGTTGCATTCTAAGGATGAGGCAGAGGACAAAATTACTTTTGATTATGCTTATACTAAATGGGACAATTAAAATAATACGCTGCATTCATCCATTCAACAATATCTCAGACCTAAAGGTCTTTGCAACTATCAGCATATTAATATGGTTATCCCTTTCAATGATGTTTCTTTTGCGAAAAGCAGGCATTTTTTTACTCTATGCTGCTACTAGGTCTTATAAGACCTAAATATAACATTCATTCATTCGGATCACATTCTTTGCCACGTGGCCTCTAGGTGGCTTTCTAATGGGTTCCCTTAGCAATTTATAACTCAGTCCTAATTATACTGTACAATAATTTCCAGTCTATAATAATTGAGAGAAATCATGACTCAGTATTCTTTCAGATGTAAGTGTCCAGCACAATGATATTCAATGAATGAATGAATGATTATAAAAAGATAATGTTACAGATATGGCATACTCTAAGATTGTGAGATTGTCTCTGTAGAGATAAGACTGGCCTTCAAGATAAAGGAAATTATTTTTAATTCTTTCTTAAGGGGAGAATTGTTTTTCTTTGCAAATATTACAGGAGGATAAACATAAATCTGAGGCTTCACTACATTGCATTTATCCTAAAACAAAATTTCACTCAAGAAGATGGTCAAGATGCCCTTAAAGGAAGCAGTTTTCAATGTGGATTATCGGAAGAGACACGCATTTTAGCAGATGCTACCCTGCGTAACTTCACACTGTCCAAATGAGCTCATCCAGATTGTTTGTTGTAGCCCGGCCTACCTTAGGGGGATTAAGAGAGGAAAAAACAGAAGAATACTCAATTAAAAATTTTCTTTCCCTGAAAATACACCTGTACTTATAAATATCAAGACTGTTTTTCAGCTGGTAGTTTGCATGAAGTTTTAACAAAAGAAATGGTGGGTGGGGTCAAAGATCCAAGGTAAAGGGAGAAATGAGAAAGAGGTGAATTAAACAACAAATATCTGAGAAGACAGCTTTGTTCATTTGGATAATTTGAAATAAGACTATAAAGTGACAACACTATCAAATAGAGTTGAAAGTGCAAATTAAGCCAGAAAAAATATTAAAGATAAGAAAAAGGAAAAAAAAAGTAAAAGAATAAAGCAAAATGACAAAATAATAGGACATTTTAGGGAAATGAATAGAATGATAATGTTGGGAAGGTGAGTGGACATTACTGATCTTTTTCCCCAAAATAGCTTTTTTGTTGAAAACATTTACAGAGAACCCAACTTTAGAATCAAGTAGTTACTGAGGTCATTTTTTTGTTTCTCTTCCTTTTTTTATTCTTCCAAAATATGATTCACTTGTGGGGGTGTCTAATCCACACCCCATGAGCCACATGCAGCCCAGGATGGCCATGAATGCAGCCCAACGCAAAAATCATAAATTTACTTCAAACATTATGAGTTTTTTTTTGTGATTACATATCGCAATGTATTTAGTGTGTGGCCTAAGACAACTGTTCTTCTTCCAGAGTGGCCCAGAGACACCAAAAGGTTGGACACCCATGGGACATGAGTCCACAAGTTACATTGACTAAACTCTGTTCCTCAAGAGGTAGTATTAGCTTAGCCATGTCAGGGAGGAAAAAAACAGTTCTCTGCTCTTCTAAATCTCTTGGCTAGTCTAATAGTTAAATTGACACAAGACAGATTGGTAGGAGAAAAACAAACAAATTTAATTTTGTCCACACAGAGACCCCATAGGTATGAGTTTCCAGGACTGACCAAAGCTAGCTGTTTATGCAGGGGTGGACAAAAGTAGGATGCAGTTGTTCGTGCGGAGAATAATAAGATAATTAATAAATAACAACACAAAGATAACTTCTGAGTTTTGTATACTCACAGTTATAAACCTACTTTTGCCGAACTGGTGTATTTTGGGTCAACCTGCCCTGACTCCCTAGAGCAGCAGTACCCATAGTGTTGAGCCTTCTGTAGCCCAGTGGTCTGTGGTGTTGGAGAAGCCTGTGCCAGAGCTCAGTGTGTCAGAGCTCAGCACATCTACAAGCACAGAGTTAGATCCACAACAACTGAAGTGGAATTTGAGCGAGGAAGTCAGGTGCTAGCTACCAAGTTAGAGAAAATGGCATTAGGGAGTGATCAGCACCACCTTGCAAAGTCATGCCTTCAAAGGGCACCCGTGGTTCAGGGCTATAAATGATGTGGATTGTGTTAATGGGTACCTGTTTTTTTTAAAGAAGCCTGGAAACATATTTAAACAATTGCAGATGTAGCAGATGGGACCAAAAAGAAAAAAGAAAAAGAAAAAGAAAAGAAAACTACATTATTTGGATTACACGGCTGTGATCTGGGCACTGATGTCAAACAAAGGCAAGGGTTAAGAGATTTAATATCTGTGTGCAATCTTTTGCACAGACCTGCTCATATGACTTGACAGGGACCAAAAGGAATCTAGTTATCTGAAAGTTCAAATAAAAGAGAAAAACTTTACAGTATAGTGAAGGCCAGGAGAAGTCTGATACAAGTTCACAAGTCCTCCCATCTCATAAATTAACCTCCTAACAAGAGATAACTAAAGAATAAAGCACTTTTCTCACATGAAGAAATCTTGTCCTGGAAATTTTATTTATTCAAGAAGACCAGGTAACAGTAGGTCTGATTCTTGGCTAGATTAAGGCCCTACCATGGCTGCCCCTGCTATAGGTAAGGAACGATCGTGAAACAATAACTAAAATTATGCTGTCATCTGATAATAGTGACTATTAAAGTCTTTATTCTTCTTCTCATGATGGCTCAAATTAACAGCCTAAAAAGTGAATTCTTAGCAAATTTGTTATAAATTATTTGTATTTAAGTTTCATTTGTGTCATGTAAGGCATAGACAATTATTCATAAAGATTTTATTCCTTTAATTCTCACTAAAAAGATAAAAGCTATACACTTTTTGGAAAGCTAATAACTTCTTCCTAGAATGGAGTAATCACTGAACATCAAAACAGTTATGGGATTTAGAATAAATTTTATTTTTGAGTACAAAATATAAACAATTTACTTTTGAAAATACATCCATTAATAACCTAAACAAAGTCATGTTTTCTTTTTGGAGTGGAGGGGTAGGGAAGAGGTATAAATTTGGTAGTACACTGAGAGATAAATAAATGGTTTTCTAACATAGTTAAAAATAATTTTCAGTACTCTCCACAGAAATATACCAGAGAGATCTTGGAAACATCATAAACCTGATAGGGTTTATAGGACAAATTTAATGACATTAGTACCACCCTCAACCAGGGTCCATGATGGTCATTTCATTTTGGGGGAAAATATCTGCTCCTACATGTGTGTGGGAACCAGCTCACACTGTCTTAAGTTTTAAGAGCTGACCTTCCCAGTTCTACCACTGCGTCATCAGGCTGTGTACGCAAAAAGGGGTTCCATAGAATGTAAACTCTGTGATCTGATCACAGATTCATGACTGGGCAGATCATGGTGGCTAGGGGCACCATAACATAGAATTTTTTTAGTAAAATGTTTATTTTTGCCTTAGGCAAGACTTGCCCATTGTTTTTGTGAATCTAGGTTAACAAACTTTGTAAATAAACATAACCACCCTCAAGAGAGCACAAAACCTTAACAGTTCTACAATCCAGTCCTTGTCTTGCTTTTGCTCACCTTCATGTAAGCTTCTTTACTTCACTCCTTAATTTCATACACATAAAACACAAAAACTGTCATTCGCCAGAACATTTGAAATCCTGCTTCCTAGGAATTGTCATCAGTTTTGGTTCAAATAAACTCTTATAAAAATTCTTTATAGCTTTGGACGTTTCTTATACCGACAAGGCTGATAGCTTGAAGTTGGCCTTGGAAATTGGTAAAAGCTACAAATCAGGGCTTCTCCCAGTTTCACAAAGCCAATTATTAAACATTTGCAAAGGCACCACTGTCATCATCCTCACTCTGCTTTTATCATCTGTCTGAGCAGTGTCACAGTAAGTCATTAACACTTTGCCAGAGAACTTGTCAATAAGAAGCTATGTCAATGGTCAATGTTGATTCTTGTTTTCTGCCCTCGCCTAGTACTGCAGTGCCTCAGGGCTTCCTGCCTCCATTCTCACTGGCTTGGTCATAGAACTGACTCCCTGTCAAGATGCCAAACCACAGGCTGACTTGGTAGAGGTGGAAAAAGCCCAACAAAGGAATAAAATAGTAGAGCTTCTACTGACATTCTATATCCAATTCTTTCAAGTTCTTGAAGGTATTGTTCAAATTCTCCCTTTGTTGTGTAGGCTTTGTCAATCTTTTGAAATGTTTTTCTTCCTCGCTTTTAGAAGACGGCTTGTATTTCCACTGGATGGTCATCTCATTCTGGCTCATAAAACCAAATTTAATCATAAAAATATCCTTAAGTAGATAAAAATGTTTTGAATATAATCTAATAAAATTCATTGTTTTATATTTTTGTTCTCCACTATAATGTAAGGTTTTTGAGAGTTGTAACCATGTTTTATTCATTATTTAATTCTCTACCTGGAAAAATAGCTCACATGTGAATACTCACTAAATTTTAATTAAGTGAATAAGAATCAGAAAAAAATTATTAAACAAAGAACAGTTTAATGACTCATGTATTTCAGATAAATATAAGACATTAATAATGCTTTATTCTTCAACTGTTTTTTTATTCATTTGAACATAGTTGATAGGCCTGGTTATGACAATGCTAATAATATAATCTGTCTATGACATTTGTATGGGTAAGTGTGGATTTACAGTGTATTTATTCTGCCTCTTACATATGCAGCCCTTTATAAATTCCATGACATTCTAGCTATAAATCAGTATACAAAAAAATACCTACATGAGAAATTTTAATAATATAATTTTTTTTTATTCTCAAGGTCATTTTTTCATTTCTTTTTAAGGAGAGAAAAAGGGAGAGAAAGGAACATTAATGTGAGGGAGAAGCATTGATTGGCTGCCTCCAGTACACACCCAAGGATTGAACCCGCAACCTAGGTATATGCCCTGATTGGGAATTGAACCCATAATCTTTTGGTTACAAAACAATGCTCCAACCAACTGAGCCACACTGACCAGGGCTTAAAAACATAATTTAATTTACATTCCTGAAATTAGCATATTTTGGAGAATTTAACCTAATCACAATCATAATATCCTCATCTAGCATTACTGTCCTACACATTAGTAAAACTTTACATAATTGGTAGTTTACTTTTTACTATCAATACTAATAACCTACTTTTCCAGCTACATTTACTTTATCAAAAATAAAGAGGAACAAGATACCTAGAAGCAAAAAGGAAATATTATTTAATATTTCCAAGTATAAGATGTGTAGCCTGTGGAAGAATATGTAACAGGAAAAAGGCAATAAAGAATTGTGCTTTCTCTCTTGTGACAATGGAAAAAATGGCCTTAAGTGGAAATCGACAAGCAATGTTTTTGAATTACCTGTTAACATATCAATAGGTGTAAATTGCCATAGGTAATGTTGACTTAAATTGGAAGATCCTTTTCCTAGCTCTGATGTTAGCTTTTAGACATACTAACAAGAAGTCATTTTATTCTGTCACTTCCAATCATAAGACCACAGGAGAGATACGGGGCGACAAGTTCAGCCAAGACAAACAAAAGATAAAGTGTCACTTTATCTAAGACTACCAAGAAGGTGGCTCAGTGCACTGACCCAGTTCATGTCAGATGTTCATGATTTCTAATGGTTTATTAAAGATAGAGATCCATTTGAAATTGTGTTTAGTTTGACAGAAAATATCTAAGAGTAACTGCGGTGAACAAAGGGAGAGGCAGGAATAAATAAATATTGCCTCTTCATTGGTTAGAAGTTAAAAATCTATATAATATAGCATGCCTAGGAAAAAATGTCTTCACAATTTTTGAAAAGCTAGACTGGTTATTATTTCTCCATCCAACCCATTCATACCGAGGTCATAGGGCAAAGTCAAGACGCTGGATTAGAGTTAAAGATGTGGGAAACTAGAGGAAAGCAATTTGATAAGACATAATAAGGGGGGAGTGAAAAACTCCCTTTTAACTGTTAGTGAATTACATAACTATAGTTCACAAACTCTGGACTGTGGGCCACCTGGGCAGTGGGGAGTTTTGAGTGTGCAGGAAGAATGACATTACTGCAAGAGATCAGCAAATGAATTGCGTGTTACTGGTTGGACATCTGTATCCATACAGAATCATTGTTTGGGCAAAGTTAAAGTAGGAAGTTCATTTAAAGGTCAGTTGATTAAATGACAATTGTCAAAAGCCTGAACATTTCAGATTTTACATTTTTGAATCATTTAGGTTGTATGTGGGTGTAGTAGATGATATAGAGGCTATGCAGAACAGTGATCAGGTACATGGACTGAAGCCAGGCTACCTGAGTTCAAATTCCAAGTCCTAGTCATGTGACTTTTCAAGTTACTTAAACTTCTCTGAGGCTTAGTTCCCTTATATATGAAATAAGGAAATGAATATTATCCCTCAGAATTTTTACAAAAACTAAATGAGTTAAAACTAAAGATTTTGGAATGGTACTCAGTACATAGTAAATGCTACAGAAATACCTGTCTTTAATATACTCACAGAACAATTAGCATTTGTAAAACACAACACAATACAAACTAATAATGAAATACAAACTAAATGAAAAGCATTATTATATTTACAGTAGCCCCTTCTCATTATGCATCTTCCTTATTAGCAGATACTCATCGTACAATCATTTTCAAGAAGCTTGCAGTATTTTTTCAAATTAAGAAAAAAATGAGCCTGAGAATTTTAGAAGTAAATATAATTAATCTTTTTTAATTTTACTTTACTTTTAATTGTATTTTATGTTTTATGCTATTACAGTTGTCCTTGCTTTTTCTCCCTTTGCCTACCTCTGCATGCACCCCCCCCCATACAATTTAATCTTGAAGATGGCCTACTAGAAAACAAATGAGCATACAAAACAATCATTAATCTATTTACCTGACAGAGATGTCAGACAAGCATTAAACAAACAAGTTTAGGTCTCCGTTCTCAGTATCACTAAACTTTGCTACATACCATAGCCACACTGATTGCAGAATACTGGGGTCTCCAAAGAGATGCATAACACACCATTGCAGAGGTTGAGTGTTTACAACTTGTTCCAGAACAAAAACTCAGGGCCAAGGGTCTTGATTTATTAGACTCACCTACACTTAAAAATAAGAATTGATAGAACAAGACAAAACTAAAAAAATCCCCAATATTGTTGTAAAAGGCCAACCTGTCGACGTTCATAATGAGAAAGGAGGAAATCTTAAACTACACTGCTTCATAAACACTTCTTCCCTGTAGCATCGTGTGCCTTCCATAGATTAGAAGCTGACTTATGTTCACTGTGTGATAAAAGCAAATATGAAAATGAAATAGCTAACAAATGTGTTTTTCTTTACAGGGTAGGAATACTTTACTTATAAAGTTCCTGAATTAAACAAATGGCAAAAATTCTTTAAAAAGCACTGTGAAATGTCTGCATAAAGATAATATATTGGGCTTAGCTGCTCAGAGACCTTGTGCTGCTCTCCGATTGGTGAGAAAAGTGATAAAGCTGCACTTGAGTACTAACAGGGTGACCTCTTTTGGCTTATTTGGTCTCTTAAGATAATAGTCACTGAACTAGCTAATTACTTGGCACAATCTCAAACCATTGGATCCTAGGAAGTAATAGAATACAACAGGAGGCATCTCTTGGCAAGAATAACTATAACTCATCCTCTTCTGGGAGGCATTCTTGTGGAAAGAACTTTTAGCAGTTTTTTGATCTCTGCCATTGGTTTGGAATAAAGAAAAACACCCATTTAATTCATCATTATAACATTCAGTGGTGGGCAAGCATAGTAAGGGGACAGCAATGAGTGGTCTATGTTAAGACATTAGGGTAAGTTACTCTCTTCTGTTATCCAGGCAGTAAGCCTCTCTCTTCAGATAAATATTTTAGAAAGTTTTATATTCAGACAAATTACATTACCATATGGAAATTGTAGGCAAGGTGAGAGCCCTCCATAATCTTCCTCCATCAGAGAGAATATATGTAAAAGTAACCCCCAAATGACTCTAATCATAGATTCCAGAAAATTCCATGCATTTTTCCTCAAAATTCAGAGCTTTTGGTTAAGCATGTTTTCTTTTGAAAACATGGATTCCCAAATACCTTGGCTAAAGGAGGAGAAGCCCTTTGTCAGATTCACTCAGATGTCTAATCTGCCTGATACATGTATTTATAACTAAAAATTAGTAAACTGATCAGCTCAGAAGTCTATAATTATTGTAAAATTTCTTGCGTCGAACTGCTGCCTCACATGGGGAAACTGGCAAATATTCATGGGAACAGAAAATGTGATTGTTTAGATGAGTTAATTTATGTCCCGTTCTTGGCGTCAACAGTCCATGCCTGTGCGGGTGGGTACCTCTGTCACTAGGCCTATGACCAGCACTTGGAAATTGTGCGCTAGGGTTTCAGTTTAGCGTTCACTCAATCCACCCAAATTTGACTCCTTCCAGAGGGACCACGGTCTCCTCAATTGTAATCCTAGACATTTTCAAAGTGACTGTGACAGGCTAGCAAATATTTTGAGACATCTAAAGGGCCCACTTCCCTTCTTCCCTGGTAATTCAATGGGATTGGTCCTGTTATTGTTGGTTAAAGCCAAAGTCACCTGGTCTGTTTTTCACTCTTATTCTCTATTCTTCTTCTCCCTATAGCTACTTTTTCCTTCTCTCCCAACTTTTTAATTGTATGTTCTGGGACAAAGCTTAACAACCTTTCCTGCAATCTCAGCTACTTCCCTATACTGCTCCATCATCTTCTCAACTTGAATATAACTCCCTGAAAAATATCACATCCATGCCCTTCTACACTGATGGCTGTTTTCACCAGAATCCATACACCTTCGGTTTGAAAGTTGGTCAGCACCTGTTTGATGCGCTATTCAAAGCTGCCTCCACCCTGATCCTGCTATCAATCTAAAGTCATTGTGTTCTCTCTGTTCATTGATCTTATGATCTCCAAAGACATTCACTTCATGTTAGCTATCTCCTCCTATATCCAGATCCTGGATTTTATCAACATCATCAAGAACTGGTTCATGTTTGAATCACTGTTTTTATAGCCATCCATCCATCCTCTCATAAAATCCCTTCCTCTAGCTCTACTATCTCTCTCTTCTAAAAACCTCTTTTCTCAAAACTCATTAATATCTTCAGTTCCTTTGCCTTTTATTTTTGCCTTTCATTCTTCAGTTACTCCTGGTCCCTTTCTAATGCAAGCTACCTCAACAGTTATTTTATCTGATATTTTCTCAGAGTACATTAAACTCCCTTGTCCCTCTCACATCTATCAAGAGGATCTCATTACTGGATAAATCTACTGATTTCACAACTATACCTGGGGCTTAAATCTACTATTAATTCATTGTTTACCAAAATAATATTTATTAATTCTTAGTTCTAGGTACCAAAGAGATACTAGGGATATAAGAGTGAACAAACAAGTCATAGGCTCTGCTGCATAGCTCTTTCCATCTAGAGGGGAATAGAGGTGTTGGTTCAATAATAAGATAAATAAATATAAAAATACCAACATGTTAAAGGCAAACTTTTTAATATGGCACAACAGGTCCCCCATGATGGAGCATCTACCTACCACTTTAAGCTCATATGGAGTCACGGTCTCTTTCTCTGTTATTCTTATAGGATACTTTCTCTGCCAAGAAAATATTCTGGATAACTCCTAGTTACTCATTTGGTCTCCTTCCATTTTAAGGTAGATAGTGGGCATCACATAATGTAGTCTTATGGCACTTAATATGTCACCTACTCTGGTGGTAATAGATTTTACTAACCAGGTTCATTTCAAGAGACAGGCAGCAAAGTGGAAAAATAAATTATACTTCCAAAAAAAGTTTTATGCTGTAAAACATTAAAAAAAGGTAAAGAAACTTTAGAAATTGTAAAAAGAATGTAGTAGTCAGAGGACTGACTACATACATAGAGAGGAGGAGATGGGCCACACAAAAACGTGGAGAAAATTTTAATAGCTGCTACTGATGGGAGAATTTAAAGAAAAGGAGAGATGCCTAGACAGAACTGCTGCTTGGAAGTTTTCTGTATGATATCTATGTACTTCTTATCTGTTTCTTTAAGGAATGTTGCAATAAAAATTTACATGAGTCTTCAAGTCTTCTGGTGGTTGAAAAGTGTTTCATACCTTTTCATTTAGCAGGAATGGGAAGAGGAGAAGTTAACGTGCACACACAGGTAGGAGGACTGTGAGCTACGTTTTCATTATTTGGTGCTTAGAGCATTGTGTACTGCAATTGTTGGTTTAACTGTCTGTTTACCACACTAAAGTTTAAGCTCCATGAAAGCAAAAATCATAACTAAGCTGGTTAGCACAATATCAATCACAGAGTAAGTGATTAAAAAGGTTTATTAAGCAAATCTAAAAGTTAATGAATAAATGCATGAATGAACATGTTATATACAGGGTCTGGCAGAAGTAACACCTGCTTGAGCATGGTTGGTAGGGTAACAATATGGGTGTAATAATTTATAATTTACATTTGAACTTTTCAACTAAAGTGTCATATGATGTGTTTGAATGTGACATGTTAAGGAATTGCATGCCTATGATTTTTAATAAAAGATTTTTTAATAAAAAGGGGCATTATTTATGCTGGACCCTGTATTATGACATATTTGAATTTGTGAATAAGATAGCAGAGGCTAGCAATTCAAAATTGTATAATAGATAGAAGGAGGACAGTAATGCAACCAGATTTAATTCTCCTTTAGGAAGAAATGCCAACATTTAAAATCATGTTATTTTATAATTATTAGATTATGAAAAGATACATCATTGGAATAGCTTATTGATTTAAAACCAAGAAAAATTTGTTTTATTACCTTTTTATAAAATCATATGTGTGCGTGACAGACAAAAAGTTATAGTCAATAAATTGATTTATTTTTTGCATCACATTTTTAAAAGGGAAGGGGTATAGAGAGAGAGGGAGAGTTTAGATATTGGAGAGAAAGAATGCAAAGGTGGTGACAATTCCACATTGTGTGACAAGCATATGAAGTTGTTAAAGAAAGATCTTAAAAGATGATTACAAGGAGTGAAATAATTCATTAGCAGAAAAGCAATGAGTTAGGTCTATTTCCATAATTATATTTTTAATAAATAATTTCAAAAGATTAGAACTGCCTGATTCTTGGCTCCTTGTACATACTTGTGTATACACTGCGACACACACAGACACACAGAGACACACATGGACTCGCCCGTTAAAGCTCACCTACATGTCTACAACAGAGGCTAATGCCTTACTCTTATGCCTGTTGTCTCCTCTAAGGCAACTAATGGTTAATTATTTCAAATTTTAATGTCATTAAACATTTTCAATACTTATTTTGTTTTTCCTGAAGTGGAAACAGCCCAGAATGTTTCTAAACACCATGCTCCCTTGCTTAGTCTTTTCACTCTTTACTATCCCCTAATTCAGCTCTGGGCTCCTTTGCACAGCTTATGTGACTTATCACAGCTTGTCTAAGAGCTGTCTCAGCCATAATTGCTTTTGCAATTAATTTTCTCCAATAAGTCTGTCACGGTGAACCTTTTTGCCATTCTCTGAGGTGTGCCTTGCCTTTTCTGTAGTGGGGCCTGTGGCAGACTCTTGTTTGCCAAGCCAACATAAAGAACGTGAAAATGTGGACTCACTATAAAGTGTGATGTAAGATGTTTCCTTTATATGATTTATATTTTTTGGTAGGGTTATTCAATTTTAAGTCATTGATATAGTTCTCCTATAACCTTCTTCATGAAGTATTTAAAAGTTAATAAGGAGAAAAATAATTATAATCTTAACAGTTAACATTTCATATATGTAGTACAGATATAAAGAAATATCTTCATAGAAGGTGGCATAAATTTATCATATGTACCCATAGTTTAAATATCCCTTTTCAAGCTGTAGTATTTATGGAAATGTAGAATATTCCATTTTAAAGAACACAAAGTTCCCCTTTGCTCTTTATCTTTATGAAAAACACAGAGACACTTTTCTATCTGGTATTGATTTGATGTTTTTGGCATTTCATGATTTTTTTTTAGAAGGCAAAAACTTTTTTAAATTACTAATTTGAAAAAAATCACTAGTAATGTTGCCAAAATTTGTCTTCTTTTTTAATTTCTACTTTTTTAAATGTGATCACAAGAAATAAAATTCAAAGTGTTCTTAATGAATCACTCTTGCTGGGAGCATATTGTTGTTCTATCATGTTAAATAATAATATTTTCAGAGGTTATTAAAGCCTTTAGGGCTATCTTATTTTGCTTGTTTCTAGAACTTTTAAAAATGTTTATTTTGGTGATTTGCAAATCTTCGCTTTTGATGCTTAACTTATCTTTTAAGGCCTGGGGAATACTTATTTTTTACTGATACCAAGGCTGCCAAATCATAATAATGATAGAGGTTTATAGAATGTAAACTATGTCTAAGATATTTTTCTAAGCTTTCTGTATGTATTAACTCATTTACTCTCTCCACTTACGGTTGTGTCCATTGTTCATATGAGAAAATGGAGGCAGAGAGAACTTAAAAATTTGCCTAATATCACCTGACTAGTAGGGATTTGAGCCTAGTTAGCCTGGCTTCAGAACCTGTGGCTTTAATCTTTGTGCTATGATGCCTGGGTAAACATGTGTTGAAAAATTTAAATTATATTGTGAATGTATATAATAAATAAGAGCTATATAAAATTTTAGAAGTCAAAGGATGTGTAAAAAAGAAGAGAGTTAAAACCAAGATGCATCAATTTGACTCATATTTATAATGCAGCTAGTAGATATCAGGAATCTTTAAATACAGTGAGAGTAATATAGACATTTTCTTGTCCTCATGGAACTAATAGTGTAAACGGCAAAACAGAAATGAATCTAGCAGGGATTCTATCTTATTCCAGCAATAATAACTGTTAACATTTTGTATTATAAAGGTTAAGATCCTCTCCATCTTCAGGAACATACTCACATTTTATATACTTTCTTCAAATATGCTTATATTTTAAGAACTATAATTTTCTTGTAAAATGTATTAGTAATTTTTAAGCTCTACAAACTTCTTACACTTCAGTGAATTTGTTAAAATCTACAAACAGCTAAAAATTAAAATCGAAACAAATTTTTTTAAACTTTTTTTTCAGATTAACTTGAATAGCTAGACTACTTTTAGGCTAACCTCTGTGATTTTTACTTTAGGAATAGGACTATTACACAAAGCCATGGATTCTTAGAACAGCCCAGATAAAAGCCAAATACTGAGTGCAAAATAAATTGAAAATCTACTACTCCAAATAGTACATTTTCAGTTATTAATTAATTTTACTGCTCTGTTAGATAATCACTTGTTGGAGTTTATCTGATTCCTAAAAGTGCTTTGTTGGTATGACAAAGCTGCAGCTTTTATATTACAATGTTGATTGTAAAAGAGTCTTTGGTGTGGAAATTTCTTTGTCAAATAATGAATATTCAAACATCAATATGACTTCTAGAACAAATGGGATTTTGCAAATCTCCTCATAGAATTTGTGGAATTTATTAGGACCCTGAAATTGCAAGCAACTTTTAGTACTCTTGCTTTTTTGAAGGGGAGACTACATGGTTCCTGTGAGACACTCAGCAGGATCTCTGACCAGAGCAGTCTTGGAATCACACTGGTCCATGGAGCTTTAGTTTTGGTGCATTTTACTTTTTGATGGGTTCTGTGTAAGTAAAATATTATCTGATGGAATTTATCTAGTAAGCAAGATTATTTATTTAAAGAGTAGACTAGAAATCTGAAGATTAATACCAAACCTTGGGCCTCTTAAATGATGCAATTAAATATTATTTTATGGGAAAAAATATTCTTAAGTTAATAGTGGGTTTTAAAGTCATTGGAGAAGCAACACTTCTGTTCATTTTTTTTTTCCTCCTCTACGCTCACTGATTCAACCAGAAAGCTAATAGGAAACTTTTGTGTCAAATAGGTTGACTATATCTTCTAAGTAAAGATCAAAAGGAATTGTCCTTTCCCTCCAGCTTAGACCATGATTACATGCTGCCAGAGATAAGGACATGAAAACCCGGACTTTTAGGAGCAAGGGTGAGGAGGGGAAGGTTCATTGTAACTCTAGTTTTTCATTAACTTTTTGCTTACTCTTTCAAGGCCATTTGTCTACCTTATGTTCAAAGTTAAACAAGACCACGAAAGGATGGAGTTTTCCTATTTGCAAACCAGCAAAGACAAATGGTAAATTACAAATCATGTCTATCTAAACTATTTAAATAAAAGAATACTTCATTTTTTATTATTAATATACATTATTATTCATTACCTTGTCCAAGGACTGATTGTGAAGAAACTATTTAGGCTCCAATTACAAGTTCAATCTGAGTATGAACCTTGTATTTCCAAGATAAAGTTGAGTGAATTTCTTTCATAATAAAGGAGTAGTTTCACGTACCCAAATTTTGTTGCCAAATGGATCCCAAAATTTTAATTTAAAAGAATTTTTAAAGAACAGGGAAAAACACAAAATTCCTAAAGTAAAACTGAAAAAGGGGAAATATAATTAAGTCATCAGAAGTCAATCGTGTATGTCTGTAATTTTGAAAATCAGAAATGTAATTTACTACTTTATTTTGTTCTTACTTTGCATACTTTTGACTGTTTCCCTTATTTTATTAGAGAGAAATTCCCCAGCAACTTTAAAACTTTCTGCTTTACTAAAAATATTTTTCCCTTTAAAAATGTGAACTTAGTGATTCAAAGCACTATGGCACAATTACTGAATAGGCTATATTGTAGTATTTCCTTTTTCTTCAGTACCAACTGTATTTCAAAACCTCTTTGGGACATGTCTTCCTTTGTCCCAAATACTTTTTGGTACTCATTAAGCTGAAATTACTAGCAAAAAAAGAAAAACAAAAACCCATAAATAGTTTTGTGGCTGGGTGGTCTATGATTTCAAGAGTCAGTTATGGTTTTACAAATTAACTCCTGTGATTATTCTGTACAAATTTTATTGGAAAAATGTCCTATGTGGAGACTTTTCCTTCTGGGGGTGTGGGAACTTTTTTTCCTTTCCATGTGTGGATGGGAAGACTGTGTTTGTAGTGCAAATTTTACAATTTATTTAAAACACTGTAACAAAATTTTGCCTGGGGTTTTAAATCCTCCTTTAATCAAGTGATATTTAAAATAAATACACATACGAATGATTTTCTTTACCTGAAAATATGGCAAAATGTTATATATATATATATTTGTGTAACACTGATTAAAAGTAGCAAGATTTTATAAAGAAAAAAACCTTTTTAAATCAATGCCATTAGTTTTGCCAGCCTGAGATGAGGTACAGTTTGAAGAAAACATTTTTATTTTATTTATTATTAGGTAGTAGCATAGTGGAATATGTACATTGTTAGTTAATGATAGTTGGGAACTAGAATATAGTTGCCCTGTGCTTTGCCTCATGACAGAATGTTTATATACTGTTTATATAAACCCTTACTGTAATGGAAATTTAATATAGAATTAAAGAAAAATTCAAAGAAACTGAGGATCTAAGTAATGGACAGCTGTCCCCCCCAATAATACCAATTATGAAATTCAGTTTTTATGGTCCTCTTTCTCCTTTGAACACCTTCTACTCCCCAAGGGGTTTTTAGTAGAATTAAAATACTCTATATATGTAACTGAATACGTCTTTCCTGTACATTACTCACAATTTTGAAAACTCAAGTTGTTTTCTTGTCAAAAGTCTTTGGAGGCATTTTCTTCATCTGAAAGCTTTTCTTGAACCCTTGACTAGGTCAATATAACTTCTAAACCAGGAAATTCAGACAAAAGAGGAAGGAAGAAGAAATGGAGAAACTGAGCTGGGCATTTTTACAGCATGAAGCTCCACAATATAATGTTTGTTTATTTTGATGATCAGACTCATTCTCAGTTCTCCTAACTATAATTCTTCTCTTTCTGGAGCCAGACCTAATGATGTCCTAGTACACATTCCTTCTCAATCACTTCAAATTCATAGCTGAGCTCTGAAAAGCCTCTAGAAAATGAAATTTTAGATTTATTAAGACTTTTAGAATATAAATTCTTGAAACAAGTAGAATCAAATATGATCCTTTTTAATGAAAAAAATTTTTTTTAAATGGGGACTAAATTTTATTCTGGTATTGCCTAGCTCTTTGTTTAGAGTATGCTAATTTTCCTACTTAATAAAAGTAGGAAATGAAATCATGGAATATTTTTTAAATTGTTCTTCACTTACAGTTGTCCCCATTTTTCCCCCCAGTGCTCTCCCCTGCCCTGGCCAAGCTCCACTGAAAAGAGGCTCACAGAACCGTTAGAGCGTTAGAGAGATTAACCCAAACTGAATCTATTTTTCCTTGTTTATTTAAAGTCCAAACAATTGTATAAAGGCTTAAAAAGTATTTCAAAAATATGTTTCAGAAATACCAGTCACATGAAATTATAGATGTACATAAATGAAACATTTGTAATCAACTGGAGAACCACAAAGTAAGAATTTGAAGAAATAATTGTAACCTAATGCTTGATAGACACCAGATGACACATGCATGTGTGTTTTCCAGTTTTTGGGGGTTACATTTAAAAGTAATTTCATCATCCAGATCTATATGAAACAGAATCATATTATACTGAAGCAACTGAAACTTTAAACAGTTTGCCATCTATTAAAAAAAATCAGCAAGGTATAAAAACCAAGGAATTATTTGTAATATTAAACTGAAATGTCTTTTGATCAAGCATGGGTTGGTTCCAATTTTTCAATATGTGTCTTAGGTTATTTTTAAATTCATTAAATGTCAGAAACATTACTCTAATTTCATTGTCCTTGGTAACCATGTTTTCTGGTTTAAAATTCTTAAATATGCTCAGGCTGCCATGATCACTCTGTTGCTCATTTTCCTTATAAAATACATAAAACCTAATCTAATTTTAATGAAATATTTGGTTAGATCATTTATCTAATGCTACAGGGGGTTTTTAAGGCTCAGATCTGGGCCTTCCTCTTTTCTCTATCAAGTTTCTGTTCCTCACTAATTTCATAAAATGTCATTTAAATCCCTTCTTTATATTAACAGTTCCTAAATTTAGATCCTTAGTTGAAAAAAAAAAGTTTCTAAGCTCTAATCCACCTATAAAATTGCTTACTTGACCAGTTCTCCTGTTTGTTCTGTAGATATCTCAAACCTAATGTGTCAATAATGGTATACTCAACTTTTACTGTTACAGCTCTTACAGTCTCCAACCTTCGTCATCTCAGCTAATGATATCAGATTTGACTGAGGTAGTCAAGCCAAAACTTGTTTCATTATTCCTTATTTTTAAAAATTTTCATAGACTTTCTTTTTTAGGGATGATTTAAGTTTATGGAAATCGAGCGGAAAGTACAAAGTCCTATAAACCTCTGCACCACACACCTTCCTCATTAACAACATCCCTCACCAGGGTTATCAACTTTTTAACAGCTGATAAACCCACACTGTCCCATCACAATCACCTCCAGTCCTTAGTTCAATTTAGGGTTCCCTCTTGGTGTTGTCCATTCTATGGATTTTGACAAATCGGCTTTTAAAAATGGGCGAAGGACCTGAATAGACACTTCTCCAAAAATATACAGATGACCCATAGACATATGGAAAGATGCTCACCATCACTAATTGTCAGAAAAATGCAAATTAAAACCACAATGAGTTATCACCTCACACCTGTCAGAATAGCCATCATCAATAAGTCCACAAACAACAATGTTGGTGAGGATGTGGAGAAAAAGGAACCCTAGTGCAATGTTGGTGAGAACGCAGACTGTTGCAGCCACTGTGGAAAACACTATGGAGTTACCTCAAAAAATTAAAAAATGAGACTGTCTTATGGCCCAGCAATTCCACTTCTGGGAATATATCTGAAGAAATCTAAAATACTAATTTGAAAATATTCCCACATCCCTATGTTTATTACAGCATTATTTACAATAGCCAAGATATGGAAGCAACCCAAGTGGCCATTATGAGATGAGTGGACAAAAATGTAGTGGTACATATATATGATGGAATATTACTCAGCCATAAAAAGAATGATATATTACCATTTTCAATATGGATGGACCAAGAGGTTACCATGCTAAATGAAATAAGTCACGGAGAGAAAGACAAATACCATATGATTCCATATATATGTAATATTTAAAGAAAATAAACAAATAAATAAATAAAACAGAAACAAACTCATAGATACAGAAAACAGACTGATTGTTGCTAGAAGAGAGGGAGTTAGGGGACTGGATGAAAAGGTAAAGACATGAAGAAGTGCTAATTTGAAGTCAGAAAATAGTCACAGGGATATAAAGTAGAGCATAAGGAATAGAGTCAGTGATACTATGATAACTATGCATGCATGGTGCTGGGTGAGTACTAGAATTATTGGAAGGATCACTTTGTAAATTATATAAATGTCTAACCACTATGAGGCTCATGTGAAACTAATATAAAATAATATTAAATTGAAAAGTTTTTAAAAATTTTAAAACCCAATCTGTTTGCATGGCCTATAATGCCTCTGCCTATCTCTGTAACCCCTTCTTGTACCACTCCCTTCCTAACTCACATTCTTCCAGCTGCATGACTCTCTTTTTATTACTCAAACCTGCACACTCTTGCTGGCTTTAGCATCTTTGCACAATGTTTTTCTCTCCTGGATGCTCTGCCATTCCCCACATCGTTCGTGTGACCAGTACCTTCATACCCGATAGGGCTCAGTTTAAAACTTCTCTGAAAAAAAGCCTCCATTGATTGCTTGGCCCAAAACAGCATTATAATATAAATTCAACTACGTCCTAACTAACTTTAGGTAATTTTTAAAACTTTCCTGAGCCTCAATATTTTTGATGTATATAAAATGAGTAAAATAATAATAGTATGCACTTTATAAGGTTTTTGAGAGGGTATGTGACTGACATACACAAAGTACTTAGGATACTAAGATTTTCAAAAATATGGATCAAACATTTTATAGAAAATAATAATTTTTAGTATCTTGGCTGATTTAAAAGCATCACCAAGAGTTTTCTATAAGATTTTTAGTCTAAATAGATTTTTTTAATGTGAAGATTGTGGGGTTTTAGATGTCAAAGCAAAGCTGGATTCCTTTGTGAATTGAAGATTTCTAATCATCTTTCTCTGCACAATGTTTAGCTTTAATTACTTTAGAAAACATACTAACCACAAACAACAATAATTTTTATACTTATGTTGACAAGAGCTTAACTATACTCAGAACACCACAAAATCCATCATCTCTAATCCCAATGGCTCTGGAAAAATAACACTAAAGAAACCTCAGCTTAATTTAAATCTGTAATAAACCAAAGAAGGAATAAAGCTAACTACCCCCAGATTAGTACACATTCAGACAATTTTAAGAAAATAATCACTACAACTTTCTTATGTGGAATTGCTAATTTTTCAAGGCACAAATTAGGATAAAATTAAAGACTAAAAGAATTTCACCACATAATTATACTGTACCTAAAGTAGCAAAATCTTTATCTAGATTTCAATGCTTGCTACCACCATGTGGAGGAATAGTGTTACTTTTTGTTAACAGGTTTTAAAATAAAGTATCCAAATTGCAGGCGGAAGACATAGAATAATTTTTTGTAGGAAAAAAAATCTGTTTCCTTCCAAATTTAGGTTTATAGAGTTTAGCACTGAATTGTAAAGTAAGCAGCAGAAAGCATACTTACATGCAGTTTTAAATATATGTAACTACACAGAAACATACCTTTTCCTGCAGCTTATGATTTTAGTATATAAAATAGTCCAGTGTAACTAAGATTAGAGACTTTAAAAAGGAGAATTGACTATAAAAAATAAAGACATGAATGTATGTATAAGATGTTATGAAATAAAATAAATACCCTATGGAATATTAACAAAGTTTTATTTGTTGCAGGTAATTAAAAATATTTTTTGTTATTTTAATTTTTTATTAATTTTTTTACTCTTTTTCTATTATAGTTGTCCCAATTTTTCCCCCTTTGCCCTCCTCTGCCCATCCCACCCCCGTTCTCACAGTCAGTTCCCATGCTGTTCTCCATGTCCATGGGCTATTCATATACATTCTTTGTCTAGACCTTTCCCCTTCTTTTCACCATTATCCCCCTCTCCCCTCCCATCTGATCACTTTCAGTCTGTTCCATGTTTCCATGCCTCTAGTTCTATTTTGCTTGTTTGTTCATTTTTTTCATTAGGTTCCTCTTATATGTGAGATCACATGGTATTTGTCTTTTGCTGCCTGACTTACTTCACTTAGCATAATGCTCGCCGGTTCCATCCACGCTGTTGCAAAGGGTAGGGGTTCCTTCTTTCTCTTTGTTGTTTAATATTCCACTATGTAAATGTACCAGTTTTTTGATCTACTCATTTACTAATGGGCACTTAGGCTGTTTTCAGCACTTTGTTATTGTAAACAGTGCTGCTATGAATATTGGGTGCATAAATTATTTTGAATTGGTGTTTCAGGATTCTTAGGGTATATCCCCAGCAGTGGAATCACTGGGTCAAAAGGCAGTTCCATTTTTTAGTTTTTTAAAGAAATTCCACACTGTTTTCCACTGTGGTTGCTCCAGTGTGCATTCCCACCAACAGTGCACTAGAGTTCCCTTTTCTCCACATCCTTGCCGGCAATTGTTGTTTGTTGATTTATTAATGATCTCCATTCTGACAGGTGTGAGGTGATGTCTCATTGTCCTTTTAGTTTGCATCTCTCTGATGGCTACTGATGTTGAGCACCTTCTCATATGTCTATGGGCCTGGTACATGCAAAACCATAAAACTAGACCACCAATTTATATTATACACCAGATTAAACTCAAAATGGATAAAAGACTTAAATATAAGTCATGATACCATAAAAATCCTAGAAGAACACATGGGCAGGAAAATTGTAGATATCCCATGTAGCAATATTTTTGCCAATATATCTCCTAGAGCAGGGATTTCCACCTGTGACCAATGGGCCACATGCAGCCCAGGATGGCTATGAATGTGGCCCAACACAAAATCATAAACTTACTTAAAACATCATGAGATTTGTTTTGTGTGTGATTACCTGTTGCAATGTATTTAATGTGTGGCCCAAGAGAACTCTTCTTCTTCCAGTGTGGTCCAGAGATGCCAAAAAGTTGGGCACCCCTGTTTGGGCAAGAGAAATGGGGCTACATCAAACTAAAAAGCTTCTGCATGGCTAAAGAAACCATCATCAAAAAGAAAAGGGAATCAGTGTTAATGGGAGAATGTATTTGCCAATGGTACACTGCACAAAGGTTTGATCTCCAAGATACATAAAGAACTCGTACAACTCAGCACCAGGAATACAAACAATCCAATTAAAAAATGGGTAAAGGATGTGAATAGACACTTCTCCAAGGAAGGCATACAGATGGCCAATACACATATAAAATATTAAAAAAAAAACTTTTAACAGAAATTTAATTACCTAACAATTCCTAGAAGCAAAACAAAAAGGTTCAAATGATTTAGAAATAAAGGCACTATTTTAAAAAATACAAACTAAATAAAGCTGAAAGTATCAAATTGAAGAAAAGCCAAGAGTTTTGGAGTCAAAAAGACTTCTGTTATAGTTGTGAATCACCATTCACATTCTTAGTGACCATTGGCCATTTTTGTCCCATCTGTTAAACAGAGTCAGTTACACTTGATAAGTAGAGGTGTTGTAGTAAATTCTGCAAGACCTGACTAGAGCTAGCTGGGTTATGATAACAACAATAATCATTCTTTCAATAAAACTAAATAACACATAATCAGAACCCGATACCAGGTATTATTTTGGGGGCTTCCATGAATTATCCCTTTGAACATTTACATAAATTATGCCTTTTAACCCCCTTATTATTCTCTTTTTACAAAATATGGAAAGTGACTCACTGAGAAATTGACTTGGCCAACTTTATACCAATGTCAATGGCCAAGTAAGAATTCCAACCTATTTGCCTGCTTCCAGATCTCCTCTTTTCAGCATTGCATATGATATTCAGTAAATGTCAAGAAAATATATATAATATTCCTCTATTCATCTAAATATATATAAAATATTTTTCAGAGAAAGAAAAATCTTAAAAACAAAACTCAGAGATTCAGCAAATGTTTTAATTTAAAAGATGAGTAACTCTGAGTTCCCTAAAAGCTCATTTGTCTTTCTAGTGAAGAATTTGAAACATGTTCATCAATATATTTCCAAAATGTCCCTGCCTGCCAACTCCCTACATTGTAGGTAATAATCAAAGTTTCCCTTATATCAGTTCTGGTCTTATTACATTAACTCCAGGTTAATTAGAAAAGAAACCCAGAAGAAGGTAGACCATCTACCTGACTAGACTTCAGATAAATGAAAAAAAAACACAAAAAACCCACAAACCTCCACAGAGTAAAAGCATGCTTTCTTCCTCTATCAGTGAAAATACAACCTATAGGTGAGTAATTAAAGGTCAGGAACAAATGATAGTTATAGGGAAGTCAGTAACAATTAGAAGCACCATTCTAACATTCTAAAGAAATGCCTATTTCAAGGGCCTCAAGTGAGAAATTTTATTTACTTTGATTAGGATAGGCCAGGGATTTAATAACTCTGAAAGAATTCTCGGGTGATTCTCTTGGGTACTGGCACTGAGGTCCACTGCCTTATACCATTTAGGGAGTTGTTTTTTGCTTCCTACCCTCCCTGTCTTCCCCCTCTTCCTCTCCCTCTTTCTCCGCTTCCCTGTTTCTTCTCCATTCTCTGAAACTAAGAGAAGAATAGAGGTTTGGATTTTTCTTTGGCACACTGTCTGGGTATATGGTCAAAGTCATTTTTATTAAGGAATGTTAACCTATATCCTATAAACACCAGAAGAGAAAAACTCTGAGGGGTGAGGGGTATCTAATAATTCTAAGAGTAGTGTATACAGTTCTGGTTTAAAAATTTTTTTCAGTATTATAATTCTTTTCTGCTATTTCAGGGCATTAATATTTGACTAAATGATTTAGTAAAATTAATGTGCTGTGATGAAGTCTTGATGGGCTTTATGCAGCCTGAGATACAGTGATGTCTACCTTTGCATGGGGTGATAGGTACCGAGGCAGGACACTTAGCAAAAGGAACAGAGGCTCCTGGCTCTATCCCTCCTTTTCTTTTCTAGGTTACAACACTGCAAATGTGTCTTGTGTGTAGACATCTGTCCATATCTCAACTGCCAGTGGTAAAAAAAAAAAAATAGTTGACACAAATAAAAACCAGCCTCAGCCAGAGGTGACAGCCATGTTGACCTACATGGTGTCTTTGAGGCCATTCTGCCCTCCAAAAAAGAGCCAGCATACTGAGAGGACAGACTGAGATGAGCTTGCTGACATCCACTCCCAAGCATCAGACACCATGGACCATGAACCACCCTGTTCCCTCCCCTTGCCTATAGTTGATAAAAGCCTCCACCCGGATCCCTTTGGTCTGACTCACTTTCTTAGTTCCTCCTCACTCCCTTCCTTCTTGAGTGTATACTATCACTGTAATAAATCTGCCTTGAACAAAAAGTTGGCTGAGGTATTTGGGAAAGGAGAAAATTTCCTCTTTTCCCTCTTAGTTCTTCTGGTTAGTCAAATAATTTGAATGATATAAGACAGATTACAGGGGGAAATAATCAAATTTAATTACATGTGTACATATGGTATACACATGGGTGTTCCATAAAAAATATGAAGCCTGAGGACAAATTGGGCAGTTGAGCTTACATTCCGCCTTCATATAAGGAGAAAGGGGGTAGTTGCTTGGGACTTCAAAGGGAAGGAAGGCAAAGGTTTGCTGGGCTATCTTTAACAATAGGAGACAGAGACAACTTAGATCAGAGGGCCTTCAGTAGGTTCTACCCTGTTCATCACACACTAGTTTAAACTATAGTTATCTGTGATGATAGCTCCCTTTCTGAAGCAGGTCATCTGTCTAAATTCCTTTAGGCAAGGAAGGCCAAAATTCTTCCTGAGTCTTTTGTTTCTTAAAAATAAGGAGCTTAAAATAATCAGTATCTCAAAGAGGCATGTTTTAGGGTTGCAAACTCTATTCCCTTTCAAGCAGAAAAAAGGACTACCATAATGGAGATATACAACATGTCAGTCATCTTCAGAGATTTCCAAAGATCCATGGTGAATCCAAGACCTGAAGCATGAAATGAGAAGTCAGGTTATTGGATAATGTCTAAAGTTGAAATGCGGAGAGTAAGGGAATGTCTAGGTTGCTTGAGTTCATTTTAGAAACACACACACACACACACACACACACACACGCACAAGAAAACTACAGAAGAAAATACTGCAACTCTACCTGCAGAGGCTTTGTTCACATTTTTGTATTCTTTTTACCAAAAAATATAATTACAGCCTACATTTTTTTTATTTTTAAATTGCCCACTTACAAACTTAATATAGTACATGTTGCAAACATGTCAACGTGTAAATAAATTTATTACATCCATTTAACAGCAAGGATGCCTTTTAAATAATTAATTTTGAAACAAATGAAAACAAACCTTACCATCCTTTGAAGTCATAAGTTAATGAACTTATGATTCCTTCAACCAACATCCTGGAAAATTGCCTCCAGTAAGTACAGAAATAAGCATGAATTTATGTATCCCCCAAGACTTCTGTAATTTTGGAATATTAAGAACAATCCCTCTAGAGGTGTTTAAATTCTGAGACTTACAGAAAAGAAAAGGGGTTTTTTGGTTTGTTTGTTTTGCTTTTTGGCCTGAAACTAGATTATATCCTTTAAAAGCTTTGTTCTCAGCACTTCTATACAGTAGGGTCTAAAATAACCCTGGAGTTGATCCAAACTCCCGTAGGGCACATGATAAAACTGCCCTGTCACAAGTCTGTCAGTGCTGAACTCCAGCCTAGGGAGGCTGCAGGGATAGAAGACTCTAAACTGAGATTAATTTGGGTGCCCATGTAAGACCTGGACTCCAGTGTATTCATGAACCACATATAGTAAATAGAAAATGCTTTGTGTTTGTACATGTGAATTTTTCTAGAAAGAAAACGATTGTTCTTAAAGGGAGCCATACCCTAAGGAAATGGTTAGGAGGTCTGTTCTACAGTATGTATTGCCTCAGGCACTCTCTGATTTCTAGCTGTGAATTATGGCAAGGAGATTACTCACTTTAGAAACTCTGCCTCCCAGGCTAATCTTTGGAAAATCAGATGGAAACGTTTTTATAATCCTCCATATCCTTCAGGAAAATTGTCCACCAGAGGAAGCTCAAGGGCCTTTCTTTGCACAGGTGATACTGCTAGACAGCCTGTTCAGACCCCTGCGGGAGCAGGATGAGGGTGGAGAATAGGAGGGGCCAGTGGGGGAGACAGAGCTAGGACAGGGGAATGGACTGAGGAGCCACTTTGTGTGTGTGCGTGTGTGTGTGCACTGAGCCACACCCTAGGGGACAGAGTTTGGATGTTCTATCACTGAGGGTGTGGTGTGAAGCCAGTCAATGCCTTCAAAACCACCTGGGGCCATGGCAAAGGCACTGAGTTTCACTTCTGTGGCCATGTCGCATGGGAAACCAAGCCACCGTGCCTTGCAGGGAGGCTCCTGCTGAGCAGAGGTCCTGCTCCTGGTTGCAGATGCCCAGCTCTCTCTCTCTCTGAGGCTCTTCTCTGTACTGCCTGAGAGGCCGGGTGGGTTTACAGAGCTCCTTTTTGCCGTGGGCCCGAGTGCAGGCAACTTGCTTCATGTGGAAACTAGGGCATGGCAAGTGTAGGGAATTGACGGAATGCCATAGCAGTCTCTCTCATTGGCTACAGTGGTGGCAGGGAGAGGTTCTTATGCTGAGTGTGTGCCAGGCTAGCAAGATAATTGGATAGAGGACAAAGCCCTCCTACTCTCTTCTGGTACCAGGTTCGAGGTAGGAGGGGGAAGGCAGGCACATATGCCACAGAGGTCAGAATGGTGGTGGGGGGGGGGTGTTGACCAAAGAGACCAGTAGGTCCAGCCTGAAGAAAGAAGGGACTGGTTGGGAGGTGCACCCACCCAAAGTGCATGAAAGTTTGGGAAGTTAATTGGTCATCCTGAGAAATCACCTGCCCATCCCACACCAAAGCTAACATAAATCCAGAGGAACAAAGAAACTCTTCTTGGCTCCTTGCTCATGGTGCTGTGACTGTTCCTCTCCATTGGCCATGTGACCTTAGCAGTCCTGTGGCTTTTGGCCTCCAGAAGGAAGTCTCTCTCGTGCCCTGTCTCTCTCTCTCTCTCTCTCTCTCTCTCTGTCTCTCTCTCTGGCTGACCTGGAGACGTGTTCATCAGTGCATTCATGAGTTCTCTTACCTGGGACTATGTGACCTTGCAGCCATAGCTGCCACCTCAGTCTCCAAAGGACAATACTGTAAAATGGAGCAGGAACTCCGGGCACTGTCTTTTTGTTTTGGTCTTTGCAGATGGTCATGTGCCCTCATATTTTGAACTGTGACTCTGGGTCATTTTCAGCCCTCTTCTACTTGTACTTTCAAGGAATAAACACAGTAAGTAGCTTATGGCACTTTCAAATGAATCTATCAGGCTTTCACTTAAGTAATTAAAATTTTTTATTTTTTAATTTCCACTCAATCTCTAAGCCCCAAATTTAAACCTCAACACATAGTGGAGTTTGATTTAAGAAAAATAACCAGACTTCCTCAAAAACTAAGTCTATGTGTTAAGGTCTTAGTATTTAGATTGTGGTTCCCCAGACTGAAGCAGTCCTTGGAATAAAGTAAAAATGCAGAATCTCAGGTCCCAGGGATCCAGTCCTACTACATCAGAATCAGTATTTTTAACAAGATTCTTAGGTGATCTGTATGAAAGTATGAGAAGCATTATTTATTCTATATAATTTGCATTTTCTATAGGGGTGTGCGTGTGTGTGTGTGTGTGTGTGTGTGTGTTCTGGGGAGGTACTTTCTAAATACTTGCATGACTGCTGTCAACTAAAATTGAGGATTAATCCAAATTCCTTCAGGTAAAGGATGAGAACCAATGAGTAAAGTTGTGAAGTCCCTAATTTACATGGGCCATACTTACAGGGTGCTGGTACCCAGCACCATAAATCTCTCCACCCAGCCCTGCTATCCTAAGTGCCTTTTCAAGATTATTAGCATCTGTTGGGTTATCCTGTAATTTTAAGGAAGATACAAGCTCTCTAAATTTATTTTCTTTAGGATTTTATTTTTTCATTTTACCTTTTGAAAGATAATCATAAGGGTGTGACTTTAGTTTTGAGTGTACACCCCATTGTCTTTTTTGCTTGTAGAATAACGTTAAAATGTAAATGTCTGGAAAATATTCAGAATTATCACTTTTTAAAATTTATGATTGGCTAGAATATATAAAATATCCATAAAATTTAATATTCCAAGCCATTTCTCATGGGGTAGTTCTGTTCTAAATGTAAAATTACATTGAAACCAGCTATTTACATTTTTTCGATATTAATTAAAATATTTTAAATCATCCATTTCATTATATTCTACTTTATAGGTCACATTGCGAGAGCATAATAATAAATAGCTCACTTATTTTCTGGTAATTAAGGAAATACATTATTAATGAAAATATCTGAAGTTAAAGGGAACTATTTGAAAGCAATTTGGGGGGGAAGCTGATAATCTGCAGAAACAAATCTTTGTATTTCTTTCCTACTTCCAATTTTGTGTTCCCTTAAAAACTATCCTATTGGCTTCTAAAAAGTTGTAACAGTGAAAGCAAATATTTCTATCCACAATCTGATTTTTTTTAATCAGAAAATTAAGCCAAAGACAGTTGCCACGTAATTCTGTTGGGCTAACAGTTATTGATTTTTATTTACACATTCCAGATACTCTTTTAAGCACTTTGCAATACATGAATAGTTCTCAATCTTGGGGGGATAGAATAGTATTTGAATTCTGCGCCTACCACTTTTGCCTATAAAATGCTCACAAGACTCCTGTGAAAATGAGCTATTAGTTCTGCTAATTATTTAGAAAGGCAAATCGTCAGGTCTCCCCCTAGAAACGTGAGCTGAAATTCAGCCCTGCAGTTGAACAAGCTTTTCCAGTGTTTCTGATGCACAATGAAGTGTGAGAACCCCTGGCTGAGGTAGCGTTTGTAAGAATTGTTCACTAGAGATATTAAGAAAACTTTCACTAGGGAGGTAAGGAACATAACCACATTGCATAGGATAAGGAATAAAAAAGGAGAATACTGGAGATAAAGAGATGCCAGGAACCCATTACTGTTTTAGTAAATCAATTGAGAAGGAGACAGGAGAGAGTACTATGAGACGTGCATTTACAGAAGACTGTAGGCAACTAGGTGCTGTATTTTCCCAAGGAAAACACTTCGCATGATTTTTTAAAATTATTTTTCATTTGAGGTATATATGTTGTAAAAAAAGAAAAGATTTTGCAATTCAATAAAATGGAAAAAATCACACATGGTGAAACATGATAAATAAATTGGAAAAGTTTAAAACTTCTGAAAGTAAAAATATGTATATCAGTGGAATTGTTGGGTCAAAAGGCAATTCCATTTTTAGTTTTCTGAGGAAATTCCAAACTCTTTTCCACAGTGTCTGTACCAGTCTACATTCCTACCAACAGTGCACTAAGGTTTCCTTTTCTCCACAACCTCACCAGTACTTGTTTGCTTACTTGTTTATGATGCCATTCTGGCTGGTGTGAAATGGTATTTCATTGTGGTTTTAATTTGCATCTCTCTGATGGCTAGTGATGCTGAGCATCCTTTGCTATGTCTCTGGGCCCTGTGTATGTCTTCCTTGGAGAAGTATCTGTTCAGGTCCTTTGCCCATTTTTTAATTGGATTGTTTGTCTTCCTAGAGTATAGTCATGTGAGTTCTTTATATAATTTGGAGATCAAACCCTTGTCTGAGGTATCATGGCATATATATTTTCCCATACAGTTGGTTCTCTTTTCACCTTGCTGATGTTTTCTGTAGCCATGCAGTAGCTTCTTATTTGATGAAATCCCATTTGTTTATTCTTTCCTTTATGTCCCTTACTCTGGGAGTCATATTGGTGAACATACTGTTGCATGGAATATCTGAGATTTTCCTTCTGTGTTCTCCTCTAGCACTTTTATGGTGTCCTAACTTATATTTAAGTCTTTTATCCATCTTGAGTTGATTTTTTTGTGTGGTGTAAGTTGATGGTCAAATTTCTTTTTTTCTTTTTTTTTTTTTTGCATGAAGCTGTCCAGATCTCCCGACACCATTTGTTGAAGAGGCTATTTTTACTCTATTTTATGCTTCTGCCCCCTTTGTCAAATATTAATTGACCATAGAGACATGGTTTATTTCTGAGTTCTCTATTCTGTTCCACTGATCTATGTGTCTGTTCTTATGCCAGCACCAAACTGTTTTGATTACAGTGGCCTTATGATATAGTTTGATGTCAGGTATTGTGATCCCTCCTATTTTGTGCTTCTTTCTCAACCCTTGAAACACCAGTTCAAAAGAACCTATGCACCCCAATGTTCATAGCAGCACAATTTACAATAGCCAACAATTGGAGGCAACCTAAGTGCCCAACAGTAAATGAGTGGATCAAAAAACTATGGTACACTTACACAATGGAATATTATGCAGCAGAAGGAAAGAGCTACTGTGCTTCAGGACAGCATGGATGGAACTAGAGAGCATTATGCTCAGTGGAATAAGCCAGGAGGTGAAAGGCAGATGCCATATGATCTTGCCTATAAGTGGAACCTATTCAACAAAATAGACAAGCAAGCAAAATATAACCAGCAACATTGAAATAAAAAACAAACTGACAGTAACCAGAGGGGAGGAAGGAGGGAGATAATGGGGGAAAAGAGAGGGAAGAGTCATTAAGGAACATGCATACAGGACCCATCAACAAAGCCAAATGAGGGAATGATTGAGGGTGGGAGTGGGGATGGGTGGGACCGGGGAAAGTGGTGGTGGGAAAATATTGACAAAAACAAAAGAAAACAAAAAAATAACAACAACAACAACAAGAAATAGACAGGGGGAGGCTAAGAATAGTATAGGAAATTGAGAAGCCAAAGAACTGATATGTAAAGCCCACAGACATGAACGAACTGGTGGGGGAATAATGGGATGGGTTGCAGGGAAGAGATGATAAAGGGGAGAAAAAAATGAGACAACTATAATAGCATAATCAATAAAATATTCCAAAAAGAAAAGAAAACAACAAAATCGATAATGCGAGTTCCAGAGTAAATGTTTTGATAAAATTGGTCTTTAATTAAATTTAGAAGACAACTGAAGTTTCCATTTTGTTCTATTAAAAACAAGAACTTAAAAATGTGTATATCAATAAATTTGTAATATTTTCAACTTATACATAAAGTATATTTTTAAAAAATTATTTATAACACCCAATATTTGTGAAATTGTAAAGAAATGAGTATAGTCTACTTACTGCTGGTGGCCATTAAAGTTGGCATAGTCTTTTATGATGACTGAATAACAAAGTATATGAAAAGTGAATGATGGTCATTGTGTTTGATTCAATAATTCCATCTCCATGGCTCTATCCTAACAAAATAATTCAATAGAAGCAAATGTCTATGTATGAAATTTATGGATTGTGTATCCTGTCTTGGTTCCTCAATTCTACAAGCACTGTAAGATATTTTTATTTATGTGCCTCTCATATATTCTCTCTATATATCATCATAGGTCTTTTCATATTGCAGTATAAGTAGTTTCATTTATATATCTATGGTAAGAGCCCTTCAAATCTATTTTCTCTTTCTTACAAAGTAAATATAACCTAGTTTTCTTTCAACTGGACACATATTTTTTCCAGAATGAAAATATTATCTACAATCCCTTAATGCTGTGTTACCAAGATACCTATGACATCATGCCAATGAAAAATTAAGTATTGTATTGCAGTTTTGGGGAATATTTCTCAAAATATGCTGACATCCTTCCTTTGCCTTTGTGTTCCATTCTACTTCCTGGAAAGTAAGTATGAGGTCTGGAATTTCTTAAGTTCACAAAGAAGAATGGCATACTCTAGGGATAGCAAAGCAGAAAGTTAGAAGCTGAATTAGCAGCACTGAGATTTCTACATCTGGACACTTACTTCAAAGAGAAATAAACTTTTTTCTAATGGAAAGAAGGGTGACTTATTCATAGACAATCCTAATAAAAATGATATAAAAATCTATCTGCGTGAACTACTTGAGGGCAGAAACAATAGTTTGTCCACCTTTGTCTATAGTATATATTATACAAAAAATATGGCTTAAAATCAGTTTTTGTAAACTATAATAGATTTCTGAAATGTCCTTAAATTAAGTCTGACAAATAAAAGTATATGATAACATTTATGTGGAATATACTTATACTAAGAAATTATTCATTGCTTATCTGAAATTCCAATTAAACTGGAAATCTTGAATTTTTATTTGCAAACTCTGGCAACACTAAATTAAAGTCATTTGAAACACTACTTTTACTAGCAACTTTTAGATTATATTTATATTAAAATTTAAATTAAAGTTTAAAATTTTTAGAAATTTGTATTATACAAAAATTCTGTTCTATTTGGCTTTCATAGTTCACCGAAAATTATTTTCAAAATACAAATGCATGTATGTCTTTTAATACCCCCATAAAATTTTATTCATTTTAATATACTCCCAAATATCTATTTCTAAATAAAATAGTTAAATACTGAGATTTTATAAATACCAGATTTATAAATATTTTATGCTTTTCAGTTTTACTTTAGAATTTCCTCTTCCACATCTCAATATTGTCTTGCTAAGTACAGAAATTTTATCAGCATTCTTAATAAAGTTCAAAAGTTTCAACTAAGAATAAACATGTTCTTTCACAATTTTTACAGATTTCATTAAATGTCAAAAAAAGCAAAACAGAAACAAAACAAACAAATAAATTTAAGGAAAAACTGGACAATTAATGGAAAAAAATAACCAAAAAAAACAGATAACCAAATAACCAAAAAAGTGTCTAAGGAGACAGGGATCTTGACATATTTAATAGCATCTCTCTGTAAAAAAAAAAACACTGAAAATTTAAATAATCATCTGATTAACATTGTTTGAAGCATTCCATGTCAGTTGAAAGCAGTTGGTAAGCATTGAAAGTTACGTGATTCTTCATCTTTCAGAGTTATAGAAATAAAGACATTTATTCCTTTTGTTTTGAAAGCCACCCCACCCAACAAAGATCCCAAGAATAGACAGTAGGAGGTTTCTGTTTTTATGAACTGAAATATATGGAGATGAAAGACTGAGAGAATAATGAATAACTTCACATAAAAGAGGAAGGTAGAATCTCAGGGCCTAGAGAAGAAAGAATATTTTGAGGAGCAAACTCACTTGCCCAATAGATCTTAGAAGTCCTCAAGAATTAGAGTTGTCAAAACAAAGACTGGTGTGAAGATAAAAATAGATACAATAAAAAATATTTTTTTAAAGCATTTAGGACCTTTGGTACCCAACCTTACCCCCTCCCAGTGTCCTAGGAGACTTGCAATATATTCTCTGCCAAAGCTTCATCAGAGAGGTTGCAGAGGGGGGTGAATGAGCTGTGGGACTAGCTAGAGATAGCAGTACCCTAACATCATTTCAAGGTAGATTTCCAAGGCTAACAAGCTTTAAGCTCATAGACAGGAGATTAGAGGACCTTTCTGAGACAATCTGAACCGTCACTTAGAAAAGACCCATAGATGCTGACAGTTGGGGAGCTGGAACCAAAACCCGCATAGATCATAGTCATTGGCTGAGTGACTTTACGGGGATTCCATTGCTTTTATTTCTTGAAAGAATTTTTAAAAAAATTGTGGTTGTATTTTTTTATTTTATTTTTCAATTACAGTTTACATTGAATATTATTTTATATTAGTTTCAGGTCTACAGCACGGTGGTTAGACGATATACTTTACAGAGTGGTCCCCTCAATATTTTCAGTACCCATGTAATTTCAAACTGACAAAACATTGACTGGTAAGGTTAAATGCCTGGGATTTTCATATTTATGCCTTGAAATCACAAAGCAGATTTCCTGAGTAGTATTGTGTGTACCTGATGTTCAAAGGACAGTATAAATATTAAAATACATTCAAGTGAAGTGAATTGCTTTTCAAATCAGCAGGTATTGTGGTTAGTACTTCAATATCAAATCAGGTGAATTTCAGTTTATGTTTTATATGCCACAGAGTAGAAAGTAAACATTGCTTTCTGAGTACCCTTAGCACCTTTTCCTAGATGCTGTAAGGAAAAAAAAAAAGCCTTAAAATAACATTTTCCACTTATTTTTCAGAAGTAATATTACATAAATTGTAAAAAAAAAAAAAGTCCTCAATTAGGTGTTTCTATTAAGTATTCCAACTTTTACCTGTTTAATTGTTTAATACCTTGGGGCATTTCTTAAGTGTTCATTTATTTGTTCTTTATTTTTTCAACAAGTATTTAAACCTCCTGAGGACAGAATGTGACATATTTTCCATGAATTACTCATAGCATGTAGAATAGAGCCAAACAGCGGGTTTAAAAAAATTTACTTCATCTAAAACAAATCACTTTTGGGGGGACTCTATAAGTCAAATATATAAAATCCACATTTTTAACATCAACAGCACAACAAAATCATCTCTACAGACTGAATACAAT